>JAVSBS010025088.1:7336-18596 GCA_033124195.1 Coracias cyanogaster | reverse complement strand
GAGGGGCGGGGCGAGCGCCGCCCGCCAGGGGGCGCCGCCGACGCTCTTAAAGGGCCCGTCCCCTCCGCGCTGCTGGGCGGCGAGGGACGGGCCTCACAGTGCGGGGCCCCGCGCAGGGCAGCGGCAGCGGGCCCCGCTCCTCCGCCTCCTCTTCCTCCTCCTTCTTCCTCGCCGGGACCGCAGCCCTGGTGCCGCCGCGTCCCTTCCCCAGCCGCGGGAGGGCCCGGCGCCTGAGGCCCGCCAGCTCGCTGCGGGCAGGGGCCGGGCGGAGGGCAGGCCGAGAAGCAGGTTCCGCACGTGTCGGAGCTCGTCGAAGGCCGCGGCCGGGCGCAGGGCCCACGTCGAGGCCCGTTCCCCGCAGGCCCGGCCCGCCTGCACCGGGGAGCTGCTGGAGGAGCCGTGTCTCCAGCCCTGCCCGCGGCCGTCCTGCCAGAAGCAGCGTGGCTTTGTGAGGATTTCGTCTGGCTGCTGCTGAAAGGTGTGAAGGTGGTGGAAAGACGGCAGCTGTGGATAAAAAGACAGTGCCTGAGCAGTTAAAAAGGGCTCTTATGGTCACACTTGGCGCTGAGAGCCAGGAGAAGCCTGCTGCGAAGCAGAGCACTTCTGAAAAATCTGCCCTGTGGTGCCCAGTTGGGAGGAAGGCGTCACTGAAGTGCCAGTGGCCCATGCACCTGCACATCCTCTCCCCACGGACAGGCCGTACGCTGCAGAATCCAACTCAGAGCAGTGCTTTGAGCCGTTCTTCCTCTTCTGGGCAGTTTTTGGAAGTTCATAGGAGGAATTGAATCGGAGAGGTGAGGTTGACTGGAAATTTACAATCTACCTTTGGGTTGGTTTAGAGGCAGGCAGTGGGTTTTTGTGTCTAGAGCAAAAGATAGCTCCATAGTTCTCCAGCTACTTGCATTTTTCCCTTAAAACAGAGGTTGCCCATGTACTTGAGGATCAGACACATCCCCAAAAGCATGACGTAGCTCTCAAGGTTATCAACTAAGTGTATGGATGTTCAACCTTTTAAGCCAGCAATCAATATCAATCCCCTATGCCCCTATCTCTTCATCCTCCCAGGTCTTCCCGAGATGTTCAGGTTCCAGAAAAGCGAATGTCTCTGGATCCCTAGGAGCTTGTTGCTGGGAGAGGGAGAAGACATCTGGGTTTCTTAAGGTAGCAGTCCTCCTGGGGACATCATTAGGTGCTGTTGAGCAAGCTACCTTTATCAGTGGATTGTGCTTTTCTCCAGATTGTGTCTGAGGTCAAGGTCTGACCTGGAATAAAAAAGTCTATGGGCATACAAGGTCCCAGATGGAGGCCAGTTTGACCCGTAAAGCCATAAGAGATGAGGATGTGCCTTGTAGTGATCCACCTCTTTATTTGTATGATCCCACTGCTGTTACTATCAGCTGGTTTTGGGTGAGGCTGCAAGCAGGATCCGCAGGCAGGCAGTTTCCTAAAGAGGATTTTCATCTGCTCGTGAAATGTAGCCTGCTCCTTCAAAATAGCTCAAGTTTTGTGAAACTTATAGATGTGCTTTCAAGTCCACGTTTCTTGGCGGTTTCATTGTTTCTCTGCTCCTTTTGCAGTCAGGGTTGATTGCCCCTGTACCTCTGGTTTTGTAATTATCATATGGCTGCGTCTTGAAGATGCCTGGTGTTGGTGATAAAATACTTGGCATTTAAATCTGACACAAATGTGCTGGAAGTTTAAATAACAATCTCAATATTTGTTTTTCTTCATGTTCTGAAGTCAATTAGCATCAGTATCAGGTCTGAAATGTGTTCAATTTCAGGTTTTTCTCTTTCTTCTTTCCACCACCTCAGCTTTTAATTATGGTTGTCAAATACAGTACAAGCCAGACATGGCATTTAGCAGCCTAATTCTGCCATCCTTCTTTTTTTCCATTTCCTTTCCTATAGGCATCCACAAATGCCTCTACCAGTGGGTACCTCTGGCATTTCCAAATTGCAATCTGACAGTGTCAGAATGGTGCTTGAATTATTAAAATGTCTCAGCGTTATAGAGGTTGGAAAATTACATATAATTTGACGAAACAAACACACAGAAAAAGAAAACCCCACCCAGGCATTCCCAAATCAAGAGAGCACCTTTAAAACTTTCCCTTGAATTTGCTTAAAAGACTTGAATAGTAGGAGAGATGTGTGAGTCATTCTCTCTGTGTCTCTCTCTAGAACAGGAAAGCTAGCAGAGGGTGGAGGCATGTCAGCACAAAGTGTGGTACACTTTAAAATATCAGCTGAAATGACTAGGCTGAAGAAGTGGGAGGACTGATATTAGTCACACGCTATTACACAGTTCAGAAGATGAAGGCAGAAGGAATTACCGGACAGGCATATGTCACTTGGCCCAACCTTTTAAAACGTGTATCTTGACTTCAGATCTCTTAATTCTTTCTTCAGAATGCCTCTGTTTGCCTTGCATTGTGAGCGAGAGCCATTGTCGTGGTCACACAGAGAGCAGCTGACTGTTCTTAAGCCGAAATGTTAGAAAAATGGTTGAGTTCACCCCATAGCAGCAACTTACATCCATCATCATTTTGCTCAATGGTTTTGTTCCGTGTCCTACTGGACAAGTACAGGAGCTGTTGCAGTCTTCCAGTTCCATGAGCATTAGTTGGGAGGATGAGGATCTGTGTGGGAGGCACCATGATCACGGAGAGATCTTTGGTATGGTTTCCTGCCCCACTGCAAGCAGCTCTGTGTTAGCTGTCTGCGTGGGGAAGTAACGCATCCTCCGTTTCTCAGGCCTTGTACTCTCACCGTTCTTGGCATTCCCAACGTC
Source organism: Coracias cyanogaster (assembly GCA_033124195.1). Classification (NCBI taxonomy): domain Eukaryota; kingdom Metazoa; phylum Chordata; class Aves; order Coraciiformes; family Coraciidae; genus Coracias; species Coracias cyanogaster. Next base: position 15,803 of record JAVSBS010025088.1, on the reverse strand, counting down.
GCGCGGTTGGCTCGCCTTGCAGAGAAAGAGATTGTGCTTTTTCCAGAGACCACAATACGTAAGCCATGAACTTGGGTGTAAGCACGGCATCAGGCTTTGTGATTGCAGTAGTAACAGAAATGAATTTGGTTCAAGGAAAGGGGCAGCATATTCCTGTGGATCTGTGAATTTCCCAGTTACAACAGAAAAAAGGTTTTTGAACTTTACTTTTCTTCAGTGTCTGCGGCTGAAGGATTTTGAAGCGCTTTACAAACGTCAACTCACTTCTGCATTCTCACCTTGTTCTCTCAATGCATTTGAATCTATTATTTAAATCTACTTTATATGCAGAAATTAGGGTAAGTGACCTGTCAAATTTTACAAGGAACAGCTGGTAGCTCAGCCACAAATGGAGCTCAGGAGTTATGTTCTCCAGTCTGTGTAAACTGCTTGCCCATGTTACCTTTTGATACACTGCAGAAAATATTGAAGCCAAATAAATACTAGAAATGCAGATCACACTGCGTAAGATCTTCTCTTGTCCTGCATTGAGCTTGGATACTTCCCAATTTAACTACAAGGCTCTGTAAGACCCATCTTTCCCAAACTAGCTGGTTTTGATAGCTTTTAGGCTTTTTAGGTGCCTGGTGTGAGGCAGTTGGTTGTGCTGAGTAGATCTGGCAGGTCAGTCTTTCCTGAGCCAAGTCATAAACTGCCTTTGGTAGTAAGAGAGGTAGTCCCTGACTTGCCCAGGGTCAGGGAGACGTTCGATGGAGGCTGAACTAGATGATCCTAGAGGTCTTTTCCCACCTAAATGATTCTGTGATTAGTATTGTATGTCCCTCTGCTCACTGGTTTTATCCAAAGATAGGAAGAGGTTTCTACTTAGACAAACTCTGCAGGATACAGCCCTTTTGTGTAGCTGAATTTTTAACAAAAGGTGTTGCATTAAATAGCCCAGATCATCTCTCTGTTCATCTCTTTGCAGCCCATCTGATAATCTTATATATTGCATTTAACCAAGCCCAAAATAAAACCTGCCACAGACCTTCCCGGTTGTCTGTGGCTGTCCTGGGAAGTACTTCCACCAGCCGCATGAACCACTGTGGGTTTGTTCTTACCTGGGTTTCAGCCCGTTTGCCACATGCAAATGTTTCCATAGTACCACTCCTCAAGAAATATTTTAGTTGTCAGAAGATATAACATCTTTTTCTTTGAAAGAAAAAAAAGAGAAGTCATGATCATTTTCTCAGTTTTTCTGACAAATTCTGAAATTAATTATTGAAATTGTACCATTGCTCTGCCCTAATTGGATAGCTGGAAAGTGTCTTAACAGCTGTCAGGAATTCTCCAGTGAGTAAAATACAGGGCTAAAGCTGATGAAAGTTTTTGTAAGTGAGCTGTACTAGCTGATGATATGAAATCATTTCATTTGTTAGAACATGCAGAGGAGCTCACCCTTCCCTCTAGTTAACATGCTCCGTAAGCTGGCCACAGCATTTTTAATGATGTATATTGAAATCTTCCCAGAACCGTTATTTTAAGGATAACAAGGGCAGTAGCAGGCAAAGAAAAAAGACCTCCTTACCTCTCGTGGTGAAACTTGGCTTACTGAGTGCATTTGTTTGCTTTTCTAATTTGTTTTCTTTTGATCAGAACCATCTGACCCTTGTGTCAAAGGCACGTTCTTTGCAGTTTCGAAGTCTGCCTGTTGTAACATAGTTCTGCAACCTGCAGTGAAAAGAGCAGGCAGATGCGTACGCAGCTGATACTTAACAAATCCATCTCTCTTGGCATGCAGAATCCACACCTGGAACATCTCAGCAAGGTCCTTGGACCCTGTACAGGGGGTAAAAGTCCAGGCTGCAAACTTAGATTCCCTCACTTTGTCAGAATTCTCTTAAACGTGCAAAATACTGCACGTGGTTTTATTGCATGAACCTTTCCTCTTAGTGTTTGGAATGGCAGCTTTCTTGCTCAGTTTGAAATGCATTTTCCTCTTCTCTGCATGAAAAATACTCCCAGCCTCCCCATTACACATGCTGTTTTTAAAGGCAAAACCGAGAATCTTGGATGCGAAGGAGAAGTGCCCCCAGCAGCATAAGAAAAATGCGCTAACAGGTCAGCCGGTGTCCACCCATCCCCTGCACAGAACCACGGTCGCTGCTTTCTCAGTGAGATCACACAGGCTTCAGGAGGAAACAGAGCTGAGATGGGATTGCTGTGATGTGCGGGCTCCACATTTTGTGTTCCTAAGAGCTCCACTGTTGGAACGGAGCAGTAGATGTGTTTAGTTCATTACAGAATGTCAGAGTATTGAGAGGAGTAGTTCCTTTCCTAGGGCTGCTTTCCTTATTCTTGTAGGGTGCAGTTTCATTTGTCAGTCAAGCTGGTCTAAGTTGGCTTTGCCTCCAAATGGTGTCATCTTGCCCCTTGCCTTTTGCAAGCAGACGTGATTGTGCAGTAGGTCATGGAGATGAGAAGGCTGAAATCGAAAGCATGGGTTTTTTGCCTTGCCGTATCAGCTCCATGGTCTGGCTGACTGCTGTGGTAAGGCTCCTCTAGTTCGAGAAAGGGAGCAGGAGATGGCAGCTTTTGGCAGCAGGAGAGGCTCCTGGTTTAGTAGATTGTGGAACGATACCTTCACTGCTAACTCTAGCAAGAGTCTGTGCTTAAAGTTCTGCCGGCTTCCCAAGTAGTAAGTTCTTACAAAAAACAAGTTAGCAGAATTGCAGAAAGAGTCAGAAAGCACTGATTTCCTGGTGTGTGGCAAATGAGCTCTCCCTTTCTGTTGATGTGAAACCTCTTGGTTTTGCCAAAGTACCATTTTCCTATGGACCAAAAGAAATGGGAATACAGTTTCAGACTAGATCTTGTCCCGTGTGTTTTGGGTAATTCAGCTGTCATTTAGGTACCTAAATTGGAAGTTGGCCAAATTTGGAAAACTTGTCTTAATTTTTGGTAGTGCGTGATGAAAACGTACCTTCTTCTTTGTGAGGGGTTTACTGGCCAGAAAGAACAGAATTATCACAGAAATTGCTGCTTCAGATTTGAAATTCCTGGCTCTTACTTCAGAACATAATCTCCTCCAAAAATTCCAGGAACTTTTCAGACAGCCATTCACCAGTTATTTAGTTGTATAAGTACACCTCGGATTAATTTCTGGTTTGAGTTTTCTCGTTACTTTTGATTTGCAGTAGCCTGAGTCTAGACACTGACCCTAATAATGTTAATCCTTGTGTAGTTTGTCTCTGATTATATGTGCTTAAGTCTCTCACGTAAACAATGGGTTAAGGCGAGCTTGCTTGTGTGTTCAGCAAGTGTCTAACAGAAACTTGTGTGGGTAATACTAGAGAGGGCTCTGCTACCCCACAGAGATTTTACTGCAGTCAGTGTCCAGGTACTTCTCTGGAAACGATTCCTAGCATCTTATTTCATTATCAGAGGTAAAATAGGTCACTTTGCAGCTTTGAATTCTGCAGTGAATCTGTTCAGGCGACCTCACAGCAGCATCCTACAATCTGGCATGGTGGGTTGGAGCAGCAACAATTTCTTCACAGCATGAGCCTGCCGCCGTCCTTCTTGGTTTTTTTCTTTGAAGTAGGTCAAGTCCATGAACCGCCAAGACTCCATGGACCCCTCATTTATTTCACCATTCTGGTTTCCAGTGTGCAGTGTAGAGAGTTCTGTCTGAGCACTACCAGTTTAGGTGCAGAACACGCAGACAGGGTATGCTAAGCCTGAAGCAGAGAGGCTCTCCGTAGCGTCATACCTGAAAGAGTCGAGGAAAGCAAAGTTTCCTGTTAGAACAGGTATTCTCATTTCACTGGTCAGTGTTGGCTGAGAAACCCAGAGCAAACAACTTTGCTCCCATATAGATGGGAGTATGTCCCAAGATACTTCTCCTTTACTAATGATATTGCACACTTAGCTATTTCATAAAAATTTGTCATTAAATGCATTTCTAAGGAGAGTATATATAATTTTCCCCATTTTACTGACTGAGGAAGTTAAGGTCTAGAGAAAGGAGGGGATTATTCACAGAGCCGGGAGGGGAAATTGAATCCAGAATTCTGTGTAACAGACCATGTAGACGATGTAACACACCCTGAAATAACCATTGCATTTCAGATAAGCCTGTGTTCCTCTGCATGCCAAAGAAAGTATCTGTTGCACTTCTTTGTAACCAGCTATCTCTCTTTTTTTTCCAGCTGGTATCTTGGAGCCAGGATGTGAAAACACAGGGGATTTGTGCCCAGCACAATTTTTGGTAAGTCAATTAAATTCCAACTGGAGCCAGAGGAGCGTGATCCGTGATCCTGCTGTAAAGTTGTACCTGCCAGTCTGGTCGCAGCAGAGCAGGAAGCAGACAGCTGTTCAGTCGGATGTTTCTCCTAACGTGCTTGTGACAACAGGTGAAATGGTGGCTTTCAGCAAGCTAGTAGGAAGGCTTAGCCCACTGCACGGGCAGAGGATGGAATAGTGCTGGGGAAATGGTGTTGGTGGAGCAGAGAATGCAGAAACCCCTTTATTTGCTCTGTGACTTTGGGTGTCAGCCTGGCTCTTTGAAACTGCGATTGGCAATGCTCAGCAGAAGAGTAATAATGTGTTGCCACACCAGCTTTATTTCTCTCTGTTGATGTCCTTGTGCAAAACACAAATCTTAAACCAGCTTGTCTCAGAGCAGCTAAATGAATTCCATCTCCTCTGAAAGCTCTCGCCTCTGTGGGCCACTTACGCAGCATGGAGACACCGAACCAGATGCTGACAGGTCTCTTGCTGTGCACAGTTTGTGTCTTTGTTTATCTGCTATGAGTAAACTCTGCGATCCTGGTCTTGTTCTCGTCCCACTAATCCTGCCTGTGATGGGAATTCTCTGAGGTCAAGAGGAGTTGCCTGCGTCTAGTGGCCTTCAAAGCTTAGTCCACTGAATTCCAGGAGGGCTTTTCCATTAATTATTGCAGAATCAGGAGCTACAGCCTGATTTTTTTATTATTATTATTTTTTAATGCTGTGTTTAAATCTGGGTAGTGAATCCCCATATTCATTCATTCTTTCAATTCCTGCATACTAAAGCAGAGGCAGCATCAGCTGCAAAGTATTGGTTAAAAAGACAACTTCTCATTGGCCATGAATTGAGATCACTGTGGTCGGTTAAAGTCAGAAAATGGGATGGTTGGAGGAGGCAGGGAGAGGAGAAGGGCTTGCTGGGTCTTGCAGCTGTTTTAACATCCTCTCTCAAATAAAATTTCTTCAATTAGTGGCAAGGATTTAATGCAGGAAAACTTAGAAGAAATCAAGCTGCACAAATACTTTTTTTTTTTTTTTTTCCAAGAGCTGCCATAAGTTGCATTACTGCATGTTATTTTATTCCTCTTTTTCTCTCTATGGAACTGCAAAAGCGACAGTGCTTTAAATGGAAAGATTTGCAGCAAGCCATCAGTCGTTGTGCATGGAGGATATATCTCCTGGGTTAGTCTTGCTTGTGCTTCCATAAATCAGCATAGCTAAAATATTTGTGGTTGTCTGTAGGAGATTTATGCAGGTGGGAGATTAGAGTCAGTCTGTCATTTTTGTGGGGGAAGTGAGAGATGGAATGGGCTGGGGAACGCTGGCTTGCAGGAAGGAAGGCTTTACAATGTCGGTGAATATTTAGGGGTTCCATAGAGCTAATTAGCAAAAAATCTGTGTGTACACACCTCTGATTGGGACACGGGCTGTTGTTACCCTACCTCATCTTTTAGTTAGCCTCGTCAGAGAGAGACATTACATGGAAGCATTCCCTTTCTCAGATCTGCCTTCAGACTTGGTTTTCCTTCCCCTTTTTTTTTTCCCTTGGGTCTGAAGTGTTCTGTCTATGGGTTATGCCTTACTTCTGCTGGCAGACGCCTGTCTAGCAAATTGGCCGTGTGAGTAATTGTGTCAGGTTCAAAAGACCTTGGAGGCTGTCTCTCGATCACGGAAGGTAGGCTTAGGTGCCTTTGCTAATGATCGTGCCTACCTAAATTCATCTGATGAGGGGACAAAGAGGAAGGAGGGGCATGCAAAATATGCATCCTAATATTGGCAGCAAAATCCAGGTCATATTTTCAGTTGCTGTAACGTCGCAGGACTCCACTGACCCTTATGTTTCAGTAGTTCATAGGCTTCTTTCTCCAATAGTGGGTTTCTGGTTTTCCAAACGCCTCTGTCTCGCACCCTTTGATTCTGCTTTTTGCCCCAGTTTTACTCCAGACTGAGCTGTAACATGACACAAGCAGTGAGCAGCAGCCAGCGTGCGCTCAGAGCATAGCCTTGGGTGTCCTGCAGAATTCCAGCAGACACCTCTGTCCTGGATACTTTCCTTGAGGATTTGAGGAAGGGGCAACTCCAGGACTCCCAAAATCAATGTGCTGACCAGTGGTACCGGGAACTGAGGAGGTGAAAAATTCCCTCCTAGTTTGTTAAACTGAAATGAAAGTCTCCAGCGCTTTCCTAACAGAGGAGGGATGCTTTGTCAGTGCTATTTATGGGGAAAAAAATAATGAAATCGTGTTTCAACAGTGTTGTTGAAGTAGCATTGTTGTGCTGTGTCACTATCGTTTATTCTACTAAACTTCAGGAAAAATAATTTCCTGGGATGTGTGTAATATGAAGGGACAGAGATACTAGTTTTAAATCAGCTTTTTTTGTTTTCCATCTTTGCCAAGTCCCTATAAATCTTTGCAGTTTTAGAGACAGCCTGAAAAACTGCTAACATTTTCAACTACAGAGCATAACACTGAATAGGAGAGTTGGAAAATTTCTGTCAAAACTGTCTTTAATGGAAAATAGAGTTTTGATAAAATAGCATTTTCACCGAAAATAGCTGCGTTCCATGGAGAATGTTAGTTTTTCACTGCAATATTTTGACAGAAATTTTAAAATCTTGGGCTGAAGTATGTACAGCTGTTCAAGTCCGTCTAGTGCCACTTGTATTTCCTCACCTCTTCAGATCTGAGATATTTTGCCAACTCTTTGGTTTTTAACATTGTGATACTTGGGAGTTTTTGTCAAGCCACCTCTAGATTCATGTCATAGGACTATTAGCTTCATGTTTAAAAAGCTGAGTTTCTACGGCTTTTGAAGTTGGAGGAAAAAAAACCTCTTGCAAATACGATCCAAGTACATCAGGAATTAGAAATCAAAGGAAGCAAATGAAAATTTTGTTTTCTTGTTTAAAATAACTCTCCAGATTAAGCCATTTAAAAATATTTCTATACAGAGAGTGTTTCGCGATATGATTAATTATTTTGGAAACATGTCTCTGATAGTGCTTTTTTTGCATCAGTTTAGAATGTATGATTTGTCAACCAAATTATGTAAGGAATGTTAAAAAAAAAAACACAAGAAAAACACAAACCCCAAACCTCCAAAACTACCTTAAATTTTCTGCTGTGAAGTGAGTGATAACGATGTCTCCCTTAACCAGGCAGTGGTAAAATTTAGTGAAAGTATGTAAAACATTGTGTGGTCTTCATACATGTGTGTATGAGTTGTGTTTTGTTGCGCGGATCCGCAGCGTCCAACGGCTCGGCTCTAGCGATGTGGCGGGAGCTGACGTACGGACCCACCGCGCAGGGACAGCACACGGACACTTGCTCTGTTCTCTAGGCTGCGAGGAGGCTGCGATACCAGCTCCTTACCAGTGTTTCTCTCCGTGCTGGCTAAATTAAATCGCCGTGAGAACAGATGTAGAGCATCGGGGAAGAGAATTGCCGAGCCTGATATCCTGACTCGGAGAACGGTTTGTGCCATGCGCCCAGGGAGGAGCAGGAGCATGAGCAGGTCTATATTGATACCTACCCTGTGTAGACTCCCACTCACTGTGTTTTGAGGTCTTGAGCTAAAACTGCTGCTTTTTATGTAGAGTTTGTTGATGTTTCTTCTTCTGTTTGTCGAATTGCATTTTGAATTTTGGCATCCGCAACATGCTCTGGGGCACACTCGTAGATTTACCTAGTGACATGAGAGCACGATCTGTTTTGTTTTCCTTTTCTGGTGATTCCTCACGTTGTTTGCCTTTCTGAGTGTCATTGAGTATTACACTCTTTTCATAGAATGTTTTGTTACAACCCAGAGAGGTAGCTGTGTGGCAGTTAGAATTGGTTTCTCTCTCTGCCTTAAAATGACACCTTTGTTGTACTGATCAAAAGGGATGAAGAGGGTGAAAGAGGTGAAAAGGAGGAAAAGGGAAGCCTCAGAGTCTTGCGGGCAGGAAGCGTTGCTGTTTGTGCTCTCACGAGCAGAGACACTTAACGTGGTAGCTGCTGTTGATGGGTGCTTTGAGATCCTTTTTTTCATTCCAAAGCGAAGATCTTCTGTCAGTGGTGTTTGGCTTGAATCTCCAAGCTGCCTGTCCCAAGTGCTGTGGTTGTTGTTTATTCCAGGACAATACAGAGTGAGGGTGTAGAATAAAGTTCTAATGAACAGAGGGCTTCCTGGCAAGTGCTGAGTGGAGCTTGTTCCA
>JAVSBS010025086.1:0-12613 GCA_033124195.1 Coracias cyanogaster | reverse complement strand
GTGCAAGAGCTTGAAGAATATGAGCTACCAATTAGAAATTGTTGCTAGGTAGATGATATGCACAATGTAACCAATAGCGGAATGGCTTGTACTGCGTGCTACGCCAAAGAGATTATAAAAGAGTGATGTTTTACTAAATAAATGGCTTTCACTTGATCACATTGATCACGGCGTGATTGACCTGAGCCCCTGCACAAATCCAGTATGCTCAAATACAGCATATATTTCTTTATGCTGAACTGCGTCTCTGCTGTGGAAAAGCAAGCTTGGAAAGAGAAATTCCAACCGGTCACCTCTGCTGTCCTACAACTCCTTTCATGTCAATAGCTAGCCTCCAAACATTAACCTAGTCCAAAACAATGAACTACGGTTATGTGCCCACAGGTTCAGGGAAACAGCGCCAATGCTTTGGGGTTGTTTCCCAGCCGATATCCAGGGTCGGGAGCAGCAGACTGTTAAGAATTCTGACAAACCCTGCTATTCCTTTGAAAAGGAACGAGCAAGAGCAGAGACACAAACTGCCATTACTCGCTAGAGAAGGACCCCAGAGTGGGAGGTGCGAAGAAAACAGAATAGAGAGCATACTCCCCCATCCTCTCCCTCCTCTGTTTCTGATAAAAGCTTAGCAAAAAATGTAAGCAAGTTAAGGATGAAGCTGCAAGACCTGAAGGAAGTTTTACAGAGATCTCTGCATCTCTTCAGAAGATGCAGCTCTTTGCTGCTTCACTTCTCAACAGCACTTTGGTGCCCGTTTGTTCCACCTCCCTTTTTTCATAACTACAAACATGAAAGTCTGAAGGTTTCCTCAAGCTTTCAAAAGAAGGCACAAAACTGATGGCATCTTTTGCTTTATTTCAACATTTTTTGTAAATTGAAATCAAGCGTCTCATTGGGGAACATCTGTTGCTAACAAATTGAAAGGATACCTTACATGATGACTTTACTTCACAGAAGAGGATCCTCTTTCTCTAAGCCACAAACCCCTTTCCTATATTCCAAAAGAGCAATGAAACCACTACTTATTTATAAATAATAACAATTTAAAAAGAAACCATGCAGAAGAAGTGATACCGTTTTGTGAAGGTACTGGGCATGATAAAAAAATGTGCCTTGGTCTCCAATACAAATAATGCCACTAAATACAGGAAAAAAGAGAGGCTAGTTGGTGGAAATGCAAATATATTAACACCTTCCAAGATAAAAGCCAGCCTTGAGGAGGCTAATACTGGGAAACTGAAAAGAATACCTGCAGCAAAACATTACAGTTGTCCCAAAAAATTGCAAGAGCGTTTTAATAAAATCAAATGAAAAGTGGTATCATATGATTAGAGAGAAGAAAAAACCAAAACGGTACTTGCCACTTAAAGAAAAAAAAAAATAAATCAGGCTCTGTGGTCTGCATTCAGTTGTACTAGAAAGGAAAACAGGGTAAAAATGCAGTAGGCATTAGCAGATTTAGGACATGCTGGACTAATCCAATACCTAAAAAAATGAATCAGTCATTTCCTTGAAAAAAGGAAACTCATAAACAAGATGCAATCTGGACTCAGTAGATCATCTGAGGTTAAATAAATGTGATAAGAAGTTAATCTTAAAATGAGGAAAAAAAAAAAACTTTCTACAGGAATACGGTATGATGTTGCCAACTTGAAACAACTGGGCTAGAAAAGAACTACTAGTTCCTCCAAAAAAAATATATGGAGCTTTTTTTAAAAACAAAACAAAACAACACTGCCAGAAAAGAATAGGTAAAGTTAGATGAGACAGAAGTGTAAAGCACTGCAATGGAAGGGGAACAGAGCATCATACACAAAAGTGACCAAAGTCTTGAAAAACAGGATACTACAAGCCACCTGAAATTAAATCTACTAATCTAAAGCTACTGATATGACCAAAGAACCTGTTATGTAAAAGAAAAATTAGTCTTGCTTACTCATTTTACCAAAATAAAACCAGAATGAAGATAAATATAACACTTCATTGAAAGGATAAACATCAAAGAGGGAGAAGTATGCCAACCTCATCCCCCAGTTTAAGTCCGACAAAGGAACGTAAACTAAAAAAGTGTAAAATTTACACTACTATTCCAGAATCCAAGTTTGGTTCCAAATACAGAAAAAAAAGTAACATTCTATTGCCAAAAGTAAAAGATGCAGAAACTCTACCTGCTTTTTAGAAGACGACATCATACATATCATGATTTATTTGACATGTAAGCAAGGGATACAGTTTGGCTTCATTCGGTTTCTGTTCTGATGTAACAATGTGTCATTTAAAAAAAAAAATCTAAAAAGATGATAGTGAATGTTATTAGGAGTATAGATTTACTCCTGACAAAATTTGGACAGCAGAGAGCACAGAAAAATCATAGAGTCAATGCCACAAAAGAGGAGAGAAGGAAAGAAACACAAAAAACCTGAAAAACCCCCAAAAAGCCTTAATAACCTGTTGGTTTCACAGAAGTGAAGGGAATCAAGAAGTCTTCAGTGTGTCGTGGCACTGCATGAAGATTAGAACATACTAGAGTTCAAAACAATTATTTTGTGAAAAGCATCTTCTTCCCAACACCTACACCCATAGAACCATTTAGGCTGGAACACAAGTTATCTGAGACGGTGTTAACACGATCTTCTGCAAACTACAGCATATTTTTTCAGTCAATTATCTTCCTGGCTCATGAGTAAATAGAACAAGATCATCTGCAGTGGGAACAGCAGAAGAAATACACTGTAATATTGGCACAGAAAACGTCCAATATTTATTTAATTTTGATAGAAATCTCGATTTGTTATTTCACATCCTCCAAAACCAGAAAAATAAAATGCACATAGAAAAGAAATTAGACAGATGAAGGATGTAGAAATCCCTGCTACACATTATCACTTGTGCATATAGTAAAAGGAATGCAGAAGGAAAATTTTTGCACAAAAATATTTCTTTAATTGACAATTGCATGCCCTTAAGTATTAAATAATAGGTTAGAAACAAGGAAGTCAAGTGACCTGGTATGTTCTCTTACCAGAAATTCTTTCTCTTACAGTGTATTTTCCAATACACTATTTACTGCAAAACCTGTCACTATATTTTTCTTCTGTATAATGAAAACAATATAAATTATCACATCCCAAGACAACATGAAGAAAGAATTGGTGAGATATCTGAAGATACCTGGTAACTACCGATACTTTATTTACTTTTCCACATTTTACAGCTTCCCTGTCTGACTTCACCAATGCAGCAAAAGGGAAGAGAACAATCAAAGTTTTCTGAATACTCAAACATTTCCCTTTTTAATTACGTATTTCTGAACTGATTCTTTCAGACTCCTGCAAAGAACCACCAATTTTTGTTGGAGCACATTCATGGTTCCATTTCCCCTTCAAAAATTTATGTGGAATTTCCAATCAGGCAGCTCAGTTCCCTACCTTTAATCTCAAAAAAGCACATGCATTAGGTATTATTGTTCTCCTGCCTTGCCTCCTTAAAAAAAAGAAAAGAGCAAAACCTGCATTCATTAAAAGAAAGATTACATAAAAAGGATATAGCACTTTTTAATCAATGAAGGAGAATACAATCCAACTAAAACCAGGGTACTTGGCACAGAAACTTTCCAGCCAGTCTAAAAAGGAAGCTCTTGCTGCAGAAAACAAAATTTTAATTAGATACGAGAGAGCTGAAAATGTTCACAAGTTGCTAGAATATTTATACCTATGAGGGAGAAAATAGTGAAATATCATAAAACCCACACAAGGGAAGTGTTCTTGTTAGTAACCTTAAACATCTTATTCTCCTCCTTACAACGCTAAGAAAAAATATTACGGAATAATGAGTTTGGTTTTATATCCTTCCTGCTCCTCTTGATCATCAAACACAAGCAATAAAACAAAAAAAAGAAGCGTATCATTGACTCTCCCACCTCACTCCTGCAGCTGCGTGATCACCTCCTAAGCTTCCCAGAATGTCCAGAATATCCTTTTCTTGTATGTTGCTAAGACTGGAATAGACTTGAAGGATATGCACTGAATTAACTGGACACATGCAACCACTGTATGGATTCCTGAATTCTTTATTCTGGTTAGCACAAGGAAATTAAACCTGTGCAAACATTTCAAGCACTCAGATTCTTTGATCCTGCAGAAACCTCTTTAAAACCTCAAATTCTCATCTAAGGAAACTCAAACAGCTTTCAACTCTTTAGCTGCACAATGCACACACACAGCTTTGTCTGCTTCAGCTGGCGTTTCTGTATTCTACACTATGAATTTTTTGAAAATGTGAGGCAAATAACACAAATGCCTTCACAATTCCTAGTTTTGACCCAGAAAGCAAATGTGACATTTTCTGGGTGTCATTTGCATATTAGTAAGAGCTCATCAGTAAACAAAGGCTGTTGTGTGTTAAAACAGTAGCCTCCTACTGATCAATCCTAAATTCTTGGCCTGCTCTTGATCCTATACACTGACTTGTTTAAAAATACTACTCTTCAGTTTAGTAATCATTGCCAAGTACGCATCAAAAAACAACGAATGTAAATAAGAACTGAAACATATTTAGAAAAAAAAAAACCTGAGGAAAAACTGGTATGGCACTATACTATGCTCTACTCACGGGCACTAAAATTCAAACATTCAAGGGCACGCTGATGTGTGGCAGGAAGGCAAACTACTGGTGAATGCTACTTAAGATGAATGGTAGATGAAGGAGGATCACATGTATGGAATATCAAAGACATCACATAATGTGTTCTTTTTCTATCTATGGAAACTTTTCAGTAATTCCCAAGAAAATTGGTTTGGTTGGGTTTTAATTTTTTTGGGGGGGGAGCAAGGCAGGGGGGTGTTACTGTTTTCTGCCCAAAATACATTAAAAGCCATGTACAGTACAGCCCTTGCCCCTGGCAGGGAGAGGGAAGCTGCTCACATGCTGCAAAATTTTATAGGGCGTGGATTTCTGCCCTCTCATAAGCACTCCTCAAAATATACTGTTATGCAAACTACCCCATCATGAATAAAACTGAATTCTGCATCTTTCTAGGTGTAAGAGAACTTGTCAAAATACTTCCTTTACTTAAATCTGACAAAACTCATGTTTATGACAAAACTTAAGGGTTTCTTGTTACACTGAGAATTGGAAAAAACAAAGAAGAACAGCTGAAGCGAAGTATACTTTTGAAAGATATTAACTTATCCCCACACAAAGCATAAGGGACAGATGCATGAACAGAAACGTATCAGAAAAGGAAATAATGAGGTTGGGAAACAGAAGAAAGTCCCTCAGAGAATCAGCTGGATCTCCTCACTGCACCAATATTAAGTCTTCACAATTAAGAGTACACGAAACTACCCATGAAACTACCTTAGTCTGTTCATCACCCACTCCAGTAAAAAAAAGCAACCAAAAACCCAACGAGATCTCAAATTACTTTTCTCTGATACAACAAGAAAATAATTAAATGCTGAAGTGCTGAAAATTTCTAGCGATTATCTTAAAGCTCCCAATGCTAACGGGAAATGTTAGCAAGAAGTTTACTGACATAACTTAGCATATTAAAAGGCTGATCTCAAGGTATATGGCGTGTGCTACATGTGCAAAGATAGTAGACAAGCGTATTACAGAGAAACTAGTTAACGCTCATTCCCCTTCTAAGTATCACTTTGGTTAACAAACATTGTTTCTCTCCCAACAGTATTTTTGTCCTTAGTATGGCAAAAGGAGGAAACTGGAGCCTGTAAGGAATTATTAACAAATACCTGAGCAAAGCAGTTCGTACCCTTAGGGTAAGTCTCTCACTTTTTTTTTTTAAAATCAACGTTTTTCTGGCTTGCTTCCAAACTGAACTTTTGCAAGTGATCTTCAGTAAACCCAAGTAAACAAATGGCCTATGACTAAGTGTCCCCACAGTGCAGGGCTTAGTCACATTCTACACACCTTTAACAATGTTGCTGCACATGGTATAAGCTTAAACTGGCCATCAAAGTTAACTTCTAGCATCATCACGTTTTCATATATACATCCGAAGCCATTAATAACTTACCAACGCTCAGGTTCCCTTATATTAAAGCAGAATTTCCCTTTGAGGAACATACTACACAGAAGCTTATTTTGCTTACTACATATAAGTGTGTCACTCTTTTCTGTCAACCTTGTTTTGCTCACATTCGTCGACCATTACAGCTAAAGCATCTTAACCAGCACTCCTCACCTGGGTATAACAAACCCCTTAGTTTTTCCCCTCTCCCTAGGGCCTGGCGTGGGAAGAGTGTGGACGTCATTTACGGCGGAAAAAGTTTAAGAGCGGTATTTAATTAAAACGCCGTTTCGGAAAGCCCCTTTCCCGGCGGCGCCTGGATTTCAGGGAGACCGTTTCACTCCCGCACACAGAGAAAAGAAACGCGCCCTTCACCACCGGCCCGGCGGGGAAACCCCGGCCTAGCACCGCACACCTCCGCACCCCCCCGGCGGCCCCGTCCGCTCCCCTGGCTGGCAGCTCGCAGCCAGCTCCGCGACCCAGCTCCCGTCCAGCCCTTCCCCCACGCTCCTGGAGCCGGGCGAGCGCAGCGCGGATTGCGAGGCCCGCTCCCCTGCGAGGGGAAGGCCCTGGGGGCTCCCCCTTCCCCATTTCCCGCCCACCTCGCCACTCCCCGGACAACAACAGCGGCCCCAGGGCCTCCCCGCCTCAGCGGAGCCAACCCCCACCGCCCCGCGGCCACTCACTCGTCAGGGCCGCTCCCTCAGGCCCGCTCGCAGGGCCCCCGCGGTCTCGGCCCGGCTGCCTCCCAAGAACTTCCGGCGAGGTCACGGGTCACTTCCGGCCCGAGGAGCGCGCCCCCCCGCGCCCTGCCCTCGGAAGGCGCGCCGTGCCCCGCTCCCGGCGTGCCCTGCGCGGGGAGCGGTGCGTGCTGGGGCGCGCAGTTCTGGGGGAGCGGGCGCCTGTCCCCATGTCGGGAGAGGCGCGGGAGGCAGGGCGGCGGGCTGCCCGGGCAGCGGCTCCTCTCGCCGGCGTGCTGGGAGCCGTGGCTGGGGGCTTGCCTTCCCGGGCAGGGCAAAGTCCGAATTGTGCGGGCGTTCGCTCTCGGCCTTGCCCCTGCCCAGCTGTCCCCACGAACCGTAGAATCATCTAGGTTGGAAAAGACCTCTCGGATCATCTAGTCCGACCTTCCTCCCAACAGCTCCTGACCACAAGACCCAAAGCACCACATCTGCCTGGTTTTTGAGCACCTCCAGGGATGGTGACTCCACCACCTCCCTGGGCAGCCTCTTCCAATGCCCCACCACTCTCTCAGTAAAGAACTTCTTCCCAATATCCAATCTAAACCTCCCCTGGCGCAACTTGGGGCCGTTCCCTCTCGTCCTTTCATTATTTACATGGGAGAAGAGACCAGCCCCCGCCTCGCTACCACCTCCTGTTAGGCAGCTGTGGGGAGCAGTGAGGTCTCCTCTCAGCTCCTGTTCTCCAGACCAAACCACGCCAGTTCCCTCAGGCGCTCCTCACACCGCACGCTCTTCAGACCCCTCACCAGCTTCATTGCCCTTCTTTGCACTCGCTCCAGCACCTCAACGACCTTCTTGTGCTGTGGAGCCCAGAGCTGGACACCCAGTGCCACCCGTCTAGCAAAGCCCCATCACCCGCGGGCGGGGGCCCGGGGCCGCCGGGCGGACCCTTCGTGCCGGCGGAACCAAAGCGCGGGGTGCGGGGGCTGCCGTGCCGTGCACCGCGGCGCGCTCTCCCTCCGCCGGCCGCTGCGAGACGCGGTCCGCCATGCTGCTGCTGCTGCGGGCCGCTAGCTGCCGGCGGGCCCCCGCCGTGCTCGCCGCCGCCGCCTGCCTGCGGGGCACCGCTCACCGCGGGCTCTGGGCCGCCAGCCGCCGCCGCGCGGCCCAGCAGGTTGTGGAGGCGCGGGCGGGGAGGGAACGCGGCCCTGCGCGCCGGGAGGAGCTGGCCGGAGATGGGAGGCGGCTCTCCTCGGTTTCACGGCGAAAGATGCGGCGGGAACGGCGGTTCCCCTCAGGGCATGCTGCAGAGCGAACAGAGCCGTGCGGGCGCGGCGGCCGTGGATGCCTCCCTGCACAGCCGGCTGTGAAATGAACGCGAGCTTGCTGTTCGTCAGCGGGGCCGCAAATACTTAATGCTCTTTGGGAATATTTAAATGGGTTATTAAAACAGTCGAGTAATAGATTGGTTGGAGTTGTTTGTGGCGTGCTTTGTGGTGTAACCTACCTTCAGTCCCTAATTTAAGATGCTGGGAATAGGTTCAGGGCAAGGAGAACCTTCGTGTGTGTATACATACATGTGTGTGTGCATACATACATGTATGTATGTGTATGTATGCATAGATTGGCACGGATGTTGCTTGGTCACGTACTGCTTTTATCTTTCAGGTTACATCTTTTCAAGGAGTAGCTGTTCGCAGCCTCTGCACATCTTCCCCTTTTGAACACCCAGAACATGGAAGATTAGTTTACAAAGGAAATTTGGCAAAGGCTGTGTTAGGTATGTGACTTGCAATGATTTGTATTGCATTTTTAAAGTGTTTAATAACTTTGAAATGCAACGTTATGGAAGTGAATGTTCTCCTTTCCAACTCTGCTAAAACCTGGATCCTCTGTACAGAAAAAAAAAAAGTGATGGTGGTGCTTGGTTTCTCCTCCTACACTTTGGTGTGCAGGGAGTTCTGTAGGTACTGTGCATCTCTCTAACCCCTCAGGTGCCTTCTGCTTCTCTTGCATTACACAACTCAGGAGCAAACAAAGAGTAGCTGTAACTGCTGTTTATGTTCTGTAGGCTTTCAAATGCTACTGGAATGTTTCTGAAGATACTGTGATGAAAGGTACTATCTGTAGTGAGACTTTGTTGATCTTTCTTTGACCAGTTATTATTACAAAGACCTAGTGAAAAGTAATACATTGGATGTTTTTTGATGTACATTTTTGAAATGCACCTTAAAGAAGGAGGAAGTATGCCTTAACGTACTTAATTATCACAACATCTTAGACTACTGGTTCTCATGGTGGCTTAAGGACTGTGGGTGACCCACAGCACTGGCTACTGTCTTCAGGCTGAGTGCAGGATGGTGTGGGGCACTTGTTAATATTGAACAACGGGGGTTTTTCAAGTTATACATGGTGAAGGACCACACTTCTCTATAATGCACATGAACATCAACATTAGTTGTTGATGAAGAGAGACATTCCCCGTCATATTTATGATGATTACCATTATGTGCCCATGACTGGAGCAGTTTCTTTTGAAATCAGTTTCCTATCTGTGAAGTAAAAACTTCATAGGTGTGCGTGATGCCTGGAAGCTGACTTCATCATAGACATAGAGCCAGCTACCACCTTTGATAAACCCAGCGTGAACTTATAAACAACAAACCAGAACAGTGGCAAGAACACAAGGTTGAATTTTCAATGGTTCCTTTGAGCTTTAAAAAAAAAAAAGTGGATTTTCAGTAACTTGCTGTTCAAGTAGTGCCGTCAATATACGGTAGCAGAACATACGCAGTTGCAGAGAAACTTTGCCTCACAAGTCCTAACCTTCATTTTTGTTTTGTTTTATGTAGGTGTGAAGTTTTTCTCTTACTCCACCAGCATATTCAACCTGTTAATGGTGCCCTACATCATGCTCAAAACCGGCATCGGATTTGACAGCCTGCTTATACAGGCTGCCTTTTATGGCTTGATTGGGTTTTTCACGTTTGTCACACCAGTTACTCTGCACGTCCTTACAAAAGGCTATGTGATTCGACTCTATTATAAAGATGACCTGGACACGTATACAGCCATTACTTACAATGCCATCTTGGCAGAAAAAGCAACTGTTTTCCATCAGAAGGATGTAAAGATTCCAGACATCACCAAGATGTTTACAACATTTTATGCGAAAACAAAATCAATGCTTGTGAATCCGACACTTTTCCCAAATCCTCAGGATTATAACCATCTCATGGGCTATGACAAATCCTTTTATTTTAACTTAGAGGAGGAGAAGGAAGCTGGTAAACAGGCGTAATCTGAAGATAATGAATGTCGCTATCACTGCTCATGGTGCAGTGCTATGTATGTGAAAGTAAAATTCTATTACACTTTCTTAAGTAGCAGATAAGAATTTCCCAAATGCATTTTGGAATGTATGAATGTATAACGAAACTCCATTTTTTTTAAACTTGTGAACAATGTGAGGGTTTCTTCAGAGTTAATGACACAAAATATAGTAAAAAAAGAAAAAAAGCTTAGATCTGTCCTGTGCTTGTTTGTTCTTGGCTTGGTTTTTATTAACTGTAAAACGCGTGGGCTGTGCAGCAGTTGCACCATCTCCCACTTCACAAGGAGCCATTAATATAAGGAAAGTCGTCAATACTCGTTTTCTGTCAAACTTTTAAGCCCTGAAGATGAATTGTACTTAATACAAAAAGGTTGGGGTTTTTTTTTGTGGGTGCTGCTGGTGGTATAAAGGGAGTGGAGATGGCTTTCACTTCCCCTTGTGAGAGCAGCGGTAGCCAGCAGGAGTCTCAAGAAAGCAGGCAGGTATTGTTGCTCATTCCTGCTACCTGCTACAGCCTCCTCCTGCAGGCCTCTGCAAGGAGACAGGGAGCGTGGCTGCCTCGCAACGATCTCTAGCTCCTCGGAGCTACTGCTAAATGCAGTGTTCTTAAGCTAGAGTCCCGCTCCAAGGAACCCTGTCCCCCGAGGTGGAGAGCAAGAAACCTCCCTTGTTGGATGGGCTGAGTATCTCATTGAAAAACTGTTCAGTATTTGAGCTGACTTACAGAAGATGCTATCAGGTAGTGGGTAAAACGGATTCTGTCGGTATTTATGTAAGGTGGGGAAGTCAAATCTCCTGTAGAGTTTAGATCTGTGCCTTTACAGACTGTACCTCATGATTGTCAGCACTGCAGAGAAAGCCATCTTCAGCTAAAGTGGAAACAGGGTTAGATCTTCTCGTGTGACTAGGCTGCTTAGTTCTCTACTCGGAGTATGTAGAAACTGGGTTTAAATGTTTTAGCCCAAGGAGGGCTTTATTATCTAGACTAACCGATACTTGTTTTCCAGTAATGAAGGGCCCAAACATTTTGAGACTTAAAAACTAGTGAGTTAAAAAAAAGCGAAATTCAAATGAATCTTCTTGTATTAGCAGTGCCTTTGAAATAAGCAAATCTGATGCTTGCTAATTAAATCATCCTGATACTGCAAATAATGTGAAAATAATTATAGCTACCTTTCCAGATGTTTCCTAAGTTCTAGCTGAAAAAATGTATTTAAAAGTCGAAGGGTCTTCCAAATCTATTATTTCAGTTTCCTCTCATAGGATGACACTAGAGATCACATTAAAACATCACTGTTTTTAAATATTATTTTTCTGACTGTTGAAGCTGCTTTCAATGCACTTGCTGAGTAATAAAAAGCAAGTCGTGCCATCCTGATAGTTTTGAGGCAACTCTTTTCTGTTGGCACAGCTATAACCTTAAAAACCTGACCTGGCCCCATTAAGCCACCGTCGCTTTATAGGTATATAAAAAATCCATAAATTATATCGAAGTTGTGAGGCCAGTAACAAGCAATTCTGATCACCTAGTTGTACTACTTGTCCTTACGTAAAATATGCTTTACACCTAATTAAAAATAATCTTTCCATTCTTTCCATGTCTGATGCATTCACTCTTCTTTTTGAAGGTAACTTCCTTCAAATGGCAAAGGGAGGGAGAACAGGAAATGGCGTTTGCAAGAGAAGGTAAAGGAAAGGCCCCAGAATTATATTTATGTACCCCTTGAGCAATAGCAGAATCCCCAGCCTTTTCCTCCAACTGCAGAAGATTTTCACTGTTAAAATATGAGATATGGCTGATTTAAGCAGCAATAGTAAGAGATTTTCATCCCAGTGGCTTCTTCTGGTTTCTTCTTCTTCTCTAGTTCCTTCTCTCACACTTCCAGATGCGTTTCTGGTTTACTTTGGGTTCTGGGCAGTCTGTCTTAATGCAGGGATTTCATAGTGGGCTGAGTGTGTTTCCAAGTGGGAAGCTGAAGTGCTTGGTGTTCTCCTGAGCTAGGAGATGTGCGTAAACCAACACAGGCCCTCTTGTCGCTGACAAAACCTGCAAGCGAATTGTCTGTAATGTGAGTGTTTCAATAAACAGAATACCGTCTTAAGTAATTCCCAAAGCTCTACGTCCTTCGCAACCCTATTAATTCTGTGAACGATTGTTTTCTTCTAGTTTGTTTTTCTTCAGTTTTACACAATCGGTGCAAAATAGTTCTAATTGCAGAAGCATTGGTACCTGCTGACATTTGCATCCCTGGAAGTTGCTGATGTTTGTTTGGGCGTAGGTAACTTGTGTACAAAATAGAAGAAACAATTATTTTATAAGGCCTAGAGAATGCTGAGGCCTAGAGAATAGGCTCGTCCATGTGGAGATTCTGAACGAAATACTGATGTAGGTGGCCAGCCTTCTAAAACGTGGTTTTCAAGCTGGTTTCAATTGGTTTATTTGCAAGGCTGCCCCTACTATGACTGGCAGCCTTTCCTGTACCAGCCAATCGCTTGTCCGTAGCCGCTGGGTCTTGCATCTTATTCTGGTACCAGTTTCGCTCCATCTGCTGTGAAGAGGAGGAATGT
>JAVSBS010025085.1:0-42080 GCA_033124195.1 Coracias cyanogaster | reverse complement strand
CTATTTACCGAGGTTCCCAGCCCTTGAGTTTTCAGGTTTTATTATGTTAAAAACAATGAGTTACTGAGTTCATTTTCATGAAAACCCAATCTGGCAGAAATCAGAGGAAAAGAATGTTGTCTGTCAAGCAAGAGATACAACAGTTGAAAAAACTCAGCATTTAAAATGCTTTTTAGCATAGTTTTCCAAGGAACCAAGAGTCCTACAATCACTTCCTTCTCCCCTGTAATATGCCAAGGTTTGGCAAAGGTTTACTGATGAGGTTTTGGTTTCTTAAGAAGTGACTGTTGGCTGGAGAAGAGAGGTCCTAGGCAGTGTTTTGTCCCTTGACCTGCTCGGAGCAGGGGCGGCCCTGTGGGGGGCCTGGGCAGCACTGTCCCTGAGGCTGCTCCCTGAGAGGTAGGAGCTCAAGGATGTAGCACAGCAATGGGATGGAAAGTTGACGTTGCTGTTAGGTAAATACAGTATCATTTCTGTTTTAAAATTAACTTCCAGTTAGTGAATTGTTAGTATTTCTGGTCACCATGGGTCAGGCTTCCAAAGGTATTTAGGTGACTAAAGATGCAGCTGTGTGCTTATTTGGATAAACAAATAGGTTGCACCTGTATAAAGGTGCAGCTGGCATGCATTTGTATAAATGAACAGAGAAATGCATACAAATAGCTTACTCTGATGAGGTGCCTTTAAATATCCCACTGGACCTCATGTTGACAGTTCAGTGACACAGCCTTCTGGTTTTCTCAGGCTTAGGCCCATTCATTCTCTCTTGGACTTTAACAGAGGTTGGAAGAGTTAAAAAAGAAAAAACACTGTCTTCCTTTTTCCGTTCTCATAGATGAATCCAAATGAAGAAGACAGACTGCTTGCACCTACTAGTAAAAGTCACACTCACTGCAAGTAGGTGCTTTTACTAGGCAATGAAAAGTAGGAGTATTGTAGGTAGAAAATATGTGTTCTAGCATTTGATCTGTTGTAAAGATTGAAAATGGGATGCTTCTTGCAGTATGTGAATTTTGTGACTTGCCAAAGAAAATTCTGGTTGACCTCAAGAGACAGTGAATTTTTCTCATTATATGGTACATAAATAAGAAAACAGCATTCTTTGATGATGGTGATGCTGTGGGAAAGGCCCCTGGTAGGCATACTCCATTGGTGGTTGATCCATTGTGAACATTGGAAGCGCCACTTGTGCAGACACCAGAGCCGTGGCTCTGTGCCATGAGTGCAGCTACGTGGCTCCCCAGGGCAGGGTGAGTCCAGAGGCAATCTGGTGGCTCTTGCAGAGCAGGAGACCTCAGCAAACTGTAACCTAGTGCTTGGGTGCCAGGACTTTGGCCCATGAGTTCCCCAGTTGAGCATTAGCTTTCCATGGCCAGGATGTCTCACTTGCAGCCACATGTTCTATAATCTGTCTTATTTGGGTGTATTTTCCGCTCTGTGGGATGGTGCATTTTCCACTGCTGAAAATACTGTTGGTAGTGTTTCTTACTGGAGTGCTTTTACTCGGGGAAAGCCTAGGCTTTAATGAAGGTTGTTACATGTATCTGATTCATTTAAAAAGAATAAGTTTACCTGATTAAAATAAAACATTATTTCACCTAGAGGAAAATTACTTTTAATGGCTCTGTGTAAACTCTGAAACCTTTACATGTGACCTGTGTGAATTATAACTAGCAACCTTCAACTTGTCCGTGCTGAGCTGTGCAGAAGCAGTGCGGTTGTTTGTTGTTAGGCCACAAACTTTTATAGACTGCATATACTTTACAAACTACTTCAAAAGCCCGTGTAAAATAATAAGTAATGCCTTACCTTTAATCTAAACTTATAATAGATGTAGAAAGGCTTCCTGGAGCACGTATATAATTATTACTCATTAGAAACGTTGTACAGACCCACAGGGACTGAACATAAGCACTATTTGTAAAGCATCTTACACTTTGCTGAGCTAGGTCAGTTTTCCAGTTGCATCTTATGATTCGTAGCTCAACATTTTTCTTGTATGTATTTCATACTCTTTATTAACCATAAGAGTCTAATAATGTTAGTCTCTGGACCCACTCACCTTTGGTAGTGTGTTTGACACAGAAAGCAGAGAAGAGATGTGTTGCTGAAGAAGTCATGATGAAGGAATTGGCTGTTGCACTCTTTATTCTTGTTGTTATCGATATATAAAGAAACACAGAGAAAGTAGGGATTCCTGCCACTCTGAAAATAAAGATCCCATGGAATGCTGAGCACAAAGCTGCTTAATCCGAGGGCACAGAATTCACATTGTGAATAGTAATTTTATTAGTTTTTAAAGACAAGTTTCCCTTATGTTTTCTCCTTTAAAATATTATTTATTTCCTGTCCTAAACTGTTGGTGTGTTTCTGTGCTGAACAGTTTCAGCTTACATTTCAGATATGAATAAGGTTGATCCCACTGGGTCATTTAAACATCATATTAATTTTGTAAGTCATTAAAAAAAATTTCTGGCAAGCAAATTGCCAGTATAATTTTAATGTTGTTTTACAGTTTGACTTTCATGTGTATTTAGTATTCAGTGAAAAATCTGATCTTTTGCTATGTTTGGAGAGCTCTGCTTTTAGAATAATATTATTGCTTTAAATGTGTGTGTCTCCCGGTTCGGCCATTTGCAGAGCTTCCTAACGGGGATGCTCTTAGTCTGGCCACGGCTGGCACCCCATTTCATACCTGATGTGCATGTGCACCAGGCCCTCATTCCTGTTTGCAGTTTAAGCCATTCAGCACCGTGGCAGATAAGGAAGCAACACAGGAACTTTATCAATATGGTTTCTGAACCGGTTATATTTCAGTTTTAGAACTTGTAAAAGGAATGGCAAATTTTTAACCTCATTTTTGCAGCTCTCCAGTCTTAAACCTTTGCCCTTCACAGGTGCTCTGGGAGTTTTGGTCACTATGTTTTCAGGTTTCTTTCTCCACCTCAGGAGAGGTTTTTTTATATTTGACCAAGTCATTCCAGCATCAGGGCACCTGAGAGCTCTTCTGAGCTAGATGAAATTAGAAGCCAGCAGATTCCCATTCCTTGGTAAACATGCTAATGTTTTTTGCCTTTGTTTACTGACCTTCAGGTGGACATTTTCTGTTAATCGCATCTCCCTTTCTTCAAATAGCTTAATCTGATAATAAGGCACAATCCCTTTTCTAGGTTGCTTCTACCTGAATGGAAGATAATCCAGGTTAGTAATTTAGAAAATTATTAATAAATGACTTGGAGAATGAGGTGCATAGGAATGAGGGTGGACAGTGAGGAATTGTACAAAGGGTCTTATGAGATAAGTCACTAGACAATAAAATGACAAATGAAATTCTGCAGAGATAAGTGTAAACTGTTAAACCATGAGTAAAATAGTTGTAGCTGTACATGGAAAGTGATGGGCGTGGATCTGACCATCACCATTCGGAAATGAGATCTTGATATCAAAGATAGTTTCAAGAAAATTTGTTCAGTGCTCAGTAATGCTTCCCAAAAATGAATGTACAGCATTTAGGAATCCAAAAAGTTTAGATGGGTTCATGAGGAGGATGGACTTGAGAGAGCTGTACCGAGGGTTGCTGGACAGATGAACGACATCGGGCTCAGGAAGTTTTCCCAGTTTCCTGCTATTTCAGTTCAGAGAATGGCACATGCTTGTTCGCTTCTTGTTCTTCTGTATCCGGTTATGGCTGTTGTTGAAGACGGCACCAGGAGGATTGTTGGTCTGAACCAGTATTGTGGTCCTTGTGTTCTCAACACCCGCTTTTCCTTGTTAGACTGAGTTATCTATGGGAGAAATGTGGCATGTACTCTTAGATGGTTTCCTCAAGACATACTTAGGCTTAGGGTGTTGTAGCAATTTTGTAAATGTAATCAGGATTCAAAAAATGGTACTGATACATTTCCCAGGCTGTCACTCTTACCATTAACTTCCATTCTTTGTGTTTGTGGTGCTTGCTTCCTTCCTGCTTTCTTCACTGTGCTCTTGAGTCTCCTCTGTTAATCTGGTCCAGCACTCAGTGAGGTTTCTGTGTAGGTAGATGAGACCTCATGTCTCCTTACCAGAAATGTTAGTTTTCAATGAAATTAAAAACATTAGGGAAACACCCTCATTTTAGGTTTTAATTTTTTAAATCTTTATTTTAAAGTTCAAAGTGATCACCTAGATAGCCAGACAATCTAGATGTTTAATTTGTATTATGGACTCAAAAAGAATGAGATCACTTTGGTGCTGACCCAGATGTCACAGCGAGTTTAAGTGCCATGGGTTTTACACATGCATGTCTAGGACACTGGGACTGGTTGTTCTGTATTTATATGCAGGAAAGCTTATCAACAAAGTCATAAAACTGAAGTTTTTCAGGCCTGTCTCCCAGAAATTTTTATTCTGGCCACAAGTCCTGGCACTCCATGCACTTTGCTCAGTGGCATTCGAATAAAAGGTCTGTTGAGGTGGACATGGGTGTCTGGGGATGTGGAAGCGGTGACCTGTGTCTCACGCTGGCAGATGTGCATGTTAAGTCCTGCACATCTGGGCACCTATCTGTTTTACTGGAGTTCCTGAGGCTTGCTGGTAAGTGGGATGCTGTATCACATCTGCAGGCTGAATCAGAGGTGGTCTTCAGTCGCAGTGCTGGAGTTGTTTATAAAGCTGCTGAAAGGTCTCTACTAGATTTAATTTAAAAAAAAAAATCTTTCCCTCTTCCATTTTATTTCCTTACCCTTGGCAAGTTTCTTTCCTAGCATTTGGAAATAATTGTTTTCTAAATGGTACCCAGTTATCTGCCAAATTTAACACCTTAAAAGGAAGCAGGGCTAGGGGACGGGAGAGCTACCTGGGAATGGAGTGCATGTAGTGAGGCTTTAGCAAGTGCTAGAAAGGAAACTTTCCAAATATAGCACCTAAAATCAAAACCATCAAGTTCCCTAAAGTTAACTGTAAAATACCACATGCTATCATCTGTATGGTAAAAAAAAGACCATTTCACCTAGCCTCACAACTTCTTTCTTTCCCTACCAAATGATAAAGCATGTGTGGCACTTTTGTTGTTTTTTCTTTTTTCTTCTAAGGAATAAGTATGGTTTGGGGAGATACAATTTTATCTAGGTGTTACCAGAAAATCCTGCCAGGTCCTAAAAAAGTGCGATGAGTCTGGCAAACGTGTTTTTTTTTTTTTTTCAAGAAAGCAAAGCAGTATCTATTGATGACACTAAAAGTGACCTCATCTTGGAGGCTTTGCAATGGCGTAATCACTGAGAGGTTCTAAGACAGGAGCAGTTTTGCTGATGACACAGGAACAGGAAAAGTTGAACCCCTTCTGTTTGATGATGGAAAGGGGAAGGTAGTCCAAGGTATTGTGTGTCCCTGCTGTTTCTGGTCACAGTGATCTTCTGCGGGGGCTCACTGTATCTGAATGTGTTGCAGCAGCCCTGGGATGGCTTTGAGATGTGGGCATTAGAGGCAGAAGAGGGCTTGCCTGGGAAATGCAAAGCTTTTATGGAGAACAGCTTGGCAAATGCAGGAAATGAGGTTCCTTATCCTTAAATGTTGGGGCCTGTAAGTGCCAGGAGTCAGCTGTGGCCAGTTGCTTTTTTGGTCACCCTTGCGTTCAGTGGTATCTATGTAAGAGATCACCCTCTGCTGGTACCTTCCAGCTCTAAGATGCTGTGGTGCTGTTTCTGTGTCCCTGACTGCATTTAGCATCTGCTTCCCAGGTAGTCAGCCACTTGCTGTTGTCAGGTTCTCAGGTGGGTGCTCAAACAGGGACAGTCCTTGTGTGACAAGGAGCTTATTGAAGCTCCTGGCCACCTCTGCAGCCTGGCTGGGGAGTGGTTGGCAACTGCCCTGTGCCTGGCTGTAAAGGCACACGTTCGGATCCGTGTGTCGGGAAAATTGTACGGTGTTGGATAACGCTTCCAAAAGAGGGGAATAAAATCCCTCCTAAGCCATTTTCTGTGCCTCTTTGTGGGGTTTAATTCTTTTTGGAATGGTAAAAGCTGTGTGGAAAGGGGGGCTGACAGTTATAATACCTGGTACTTCTTTAGCTGGTGGGACTCTAACTGCTACCGTCATGTATTTAATACTATTTAACCAAGTAAATGACTTCCAAAGTAGTAGAGAAAAATAAAAGGAGATATGTACTTTCATGACTTCCCTTCAATTGAGATCTTGTCTTTTTCAATAATTTGAGGTACTTTCCCTCATATTCAATGGCATATTTTGCATATAACAACTTCTCTGTAATAGATACTCTATGTAATTTAGATGTAATTTTTGATACATTAACAACTCAAAGGAATTCAATTAGTTTTCATAAAGCTTTACTAAAAGTTAAAAATAACCTAAGCTGACAATTATAATAAGGATAGCTAAGTTGCTCTTGTTTAAAAGTTGAATTAAAAAAAAAAAACCCAACAACTTAATTACATTGAAATCAGCTTCTCTGTGTTAACAACTAAACCCTGACATTACTACTAGCTTGATTCCCCTGCCAGAGGTCTCTGGTGTCTGCTGAGACAAGTCTTTGCCCCTAACAGTGTGTGGGGGAGCATATATGGGACATTTTTTAAAATCTCTTTTGCAGTGACTTGGAAGGCAGAGTATGTCAGAGCAGAATGTGCAATAGTGGGCTCTTCTGGTGCCGGTGTGTTACAGGAACCCCTTCCTGCAGGAAAGTCTTCCCTACAGCAGCCTCTGCAAGCTAGGTTACCTAACTACAGTTGAACTATGATATACACTAAAACAAATATGCTTTTTCCTTATGGGCTTTAATAGAAAATGCTTTTTAAATGTAGATGATTACCAGTCTTGGTCAAGTTTTCATTCCATTAGTACAGAGAGCACTGCTGATCTGAAAAGCTGTCAGGTCATCCACTTACCAGCATTACATCAATTGACTTTTGAATATTTTTCCATTAGAAAAGGCTCCATTTTATTCCCTCGCTGAAGTGGCAGATTTTCAGCTTGTGTGGTTTTTCCATTTATTGACTTTTGCAATAGGGTTTTTGAAACAGATGTCAGTCATTTCTTAGGAGTGGGGCATTGTTCAGGAACTGTTTTCTTCTGCTCTTTGCTGCTAGTATTTTTTTTTTAAGTTAGTAGAAATTCTTGTCCCTCCCATCCCCAACTTTGTCACTTTTTAAAGCCTTGAATAATTTTCTAACCTATAATCTGGTGTCAGAACAACTATGAGCTCCAAACCCCGATGTCACAGAAATATTTCAGATTGGCCATTGTTCTCAGCAGGAGCAGGACTGGATTTGAGGTCTCAATTTAAAAAAAAAGGCAGAAAGAAGGGAGTGGATGCGTTACAGAGGCATGGTTTGTATTAGCAGCTTCCTTAGGGTGTGGAGTGGATCTGTTAACGCTTGTTTAATGTTTACATGTTATAGAAGTAGCTGAATGTGTGCAGTGAGTAGTATCCAATATGGATTTATTGTGTACAGAGCAACTGGGCTTGAAGGGATGTTGTTTTTTCTTGCAAGAATGTCATTCAGGTAAAAAAGATGCAGAACAAGATTTGTGGATCCCGATCTTAAAACGTGTTTCAGATACAGGGTGGTTTTAGGACAAATTGAGTATCTTCAGACCATCAGATCTTGTAATCAATAAGCAAAGTGCTATGCACATTTCTGTGTATATAAGGGGTGTATGTGTGTATATACAGATTAAAAATCAGATTTGCACTTTTATTATCCCTTAGGAGACTGAATTTCCCCCATGTCTTTAAAAAAAGCCAGTTTTTCTAATAAGGATTTCATCTGGCTTTGTTTGAATTCAAGTGATTAATTCTAAATTTTAACAACATCAACAGCATTTCATTCTAAAGTAAATTGGCTCTATAAGGAAACTGTATTTTGAATTGATGTCTGTTTGGGGGCTGAGCCTTCAATTAATCTCAGAGCTTCACTGTTATATTTCACATCAAAGCACACAATTTCCTAAGGTGAGAGAACACAAATCATCCCATATTTATAATTTAGAGGGGCTAGGACTGTGACCCAATGTAAACTTAAAGAGATTTAGTATAAAAATATCCTTAGCTTGAGGGCAATGTTTTGAAAACTTTGTGGATTTTCTTTTTTTATCCTGGCTCAATCTACAATCTTATTTCTTTTGTTATTATTTCCTCTGAGCATTAAAGTACAATTGACATATCTGTAAGGGAGAGGCTGAACTTCACCAAAAAAAAGTGTTGTTGGCACAGAAATAGCAGCAGTAGAAGAATTCCTGGCTACTTTTTATCCGTCTGCCGACAGCAGGCACAACAGGGTTCTCGCTGCCTGCTCGTGTGGATTTGCAATTAACAGCCCAACTATATATTTATTCTCAAGATTAATTCAACTCATTGAAGATAACTGCTCCCAACTTGTGGATGCTTGTTAGTTGGAGGGAGGTTGCAGATGTAAAGATTAGCTCTTAATTTCATGCCAACAAACTAACACAACAATGTGGTTCTGTTTTTTCCACAGGTGTGTGTGTGTTAGGATTGAAGCTTGCTGTAACTAATAG
The DNA here is from genome assembly GCA_033124195.1 of Coracias cyanogaster. Classification (NCBI taxonomy): domain Eukaryota; kingdom Metazoa; phylum Chordata; class Aves; order Coraciiformes; family Coraciidae; genus Coracias; species Coracias cyanogaster. Next base: position 33,569 of record JAVSBS010025085.1, on the reverse strand, counting down.
CCTGTATGTAATTTGGAAGAAGAAATCTTCAATGGAAGACCCCCAGGGAATAAATGGGAAGTCTGTAAGTAAACAGCTTGTCAGTGCTAAGGAAAGAAGTTATGCCTTTTAAAGTGGTAATTATTTTTGTGGCAACCAAGTGGCTGGAAAGTTTTAGAAAGCTACACGTGCTTTTAGTGGTTGCAAGCTGTGAATGCTGAAATTCACTGAGAGGTGGAGGCTTGTGCTAAAGCTACAGAAAATAAGTATAGGTTTTAAAATATCTGTCTTCAGTGATTCATATTACAAAATGATGGTTGTTGCTTTCTTGAAATTTTCAGCTTGCTGCATTTATGTTAACATTTTGATCTGTTGGAGAGTTTTCACCCTGTTGTTTGAAGTTACTTCTATTTGCTTATGGGAATGTATGCAAATATTGCTTGCAAAAAATCTTTGGCGGCATTGCTGTTTCTTCTAAATGCTTGCCTATAAAGTCACAATAGTAAATTTTGCAAACTATCAGACATGTTTAATGTTTTACTATTTCATGCATGGTCAAATGATTAGTGTGTGTTAAAGATTTGTTAATTTAGTCTGTGATATCATTCCTGGCATTCACTAAACATCAGAATTATATATATGTGCATATGTTTTTTTCTGGATTAACAAACATTGAAATTGCCTTATTTTTATCTGTTGTAAAATAACTACAAAAACTACTATTTAGTAAATTTCATTACTTTCCTGCATTTTTTCTGGTTTTTTTCTCAGTTTAAGAGTACTTTGCATCAGCTCTCACTCTCCCCCTTGTATATTCAGTTTCCCTGATGCTTGTGTTAAGTTTTTCACATAGCAACAGAGCAGAAAGAAGTAAGCCACCTAATAAGAAGCTTGTTGTGTTGCGTGTTTTTGTTACCCTTCTTGTCTAGTGTAATTCTTACTGTCTGAAGCAGTATGGCTTGGATTATTTTCCAATGTTCATTTGTTCCACAGTCTGTCTCTATGTGTACGTTTGAGTATTTATCCATTGCTGCTACAGCAATGTGTGAAATAGACTGATTCACTCCTAGAGAAAGAGGTGGCCATGGTTACCAGCTGCTGCTAGGCAGGGATGGTCCTCTTTGCAGTCCCAGGGCTTTTGGCACCACCCAAGCTCAGTCCTTGTTGGGTATCAGGCTTTCCCCTAGGTGTGAAAAGCCTTTCCCGATGCTGTTGGGATTTTCTGTGTCTCCCACTGCAATACAGCCTCTCTGTACGGCCGACAGAGCCTGGGCTTTGTCTGCTGCGGTGGGTTTGAGTCGGGTAATCGTATGCTGGAGCCATATGTAATGACAAATATAACTGTCACTTAACATAACAAGAGTATTAAGGGAAATATTTGTTCATGGTTTGGCACCACCAGCACTCCTGTTGGGGTTATTCATTGCATTCCTTCTTTTCACCACTTGGTCCAGAGAGGCTGTAAAACACTTAATCTGCTCAGAATTTCCCTTCCCATTACCCAAGAGGGTGGTAGTCATGCATGCTATCAGGACTATCAAAACCTAAACCAGTAACTGCTAAATAGACTTGCTGCATCCACAAGCACTTGGGTTTCTGTAGCATGAGGACCGAGCAGCCCAAAGGGCAGAAGTACTGCTGTGGGTGTGCCTCTGCTGACTGCTGTGTCGTTGGATGGGCTTAAAACTGAGGTATTCAACTGGTGAAGCAAATCCTGCAGTTGGACTTCACTTTATTCATAATTGGACAGATTGCTGCATTTGCAACAGTTCATTGACCAACATGGAGGTTTCTGAACAGCAGTAGTCAGAAGGCAAAATAGTCTTGGTGACAATATAGGTGGCTTGAACACTGATTTTGTTCTGCTCTGTGTCTGTGCATACAAGAAAGAGGGTGAAGGGTAGATTAACATTCTACAGTTACGACACAAACCAAATGCTGTTTGGGCTTTAAGATCCCAAACACATGTAGCCACTCCTACAAGCACCGGTTGAAAGGTACTTTGATTTTGGAACCGGCCAATGCAACCTATGCTGTGGAAGCAATTCCAGGTACATGTGGGTAAAGGAGGAACTTTATTCAACAACTGAGAATTGAAGTTGTATAATGTTTTAGGAAAATAGAGCTAGATGGGCCACAAAGCAAGTACCAGGAAAAAGGAAAGGAAAATGAAAAAAGTTTATCAGACAATATTACAAGGGAGTAGATGAGTAACTACTTTGCAACTGTCTTTGACCAAGATTTCTCCTCTGAGAAAGAGGATGATGTTTCACATGGGAATGCAGTCTGTCAGTGTTAATATGTACAAGAGGACACCATAAAAAGCCTGGTAGGTTCACTTCTGCTCTCTACGTTCATACTGAAAGGGTATTTTAGCATCTAAGCAACACTTCAATCACCTGGAGAAATGCTATTGTTTGCAAGTCAGCTCCTACAGAATGTGAACCAAACTTGAACACTACTTCTGTCCCCGCCTTTCTTTTACTATGTGCCTGAGGAAGAAGTGTAACAAATGTGAGGCTGGCTAGACAGAGGGTTTTGGTGTATTATCCTGCCTGGAAACATCACTGGTGTTCAGTTTCTTTCTTTCCAAGTCCAAAAAATGCTTTGCAGCTTGTTTGCTGATGTATGCTCCTGTGAAAGATGGCCCACTTGTGCTTTGTTGAGCTGAAACAAGTGGTGGGTTATTTTTTATTTCTATTTCTTTATTAAAAAATAGGTTGTTGATTTCAACTCACTTTGTCAATGAAGCAGAGATCCCAATAATAATCAAGATGTTATTAATTCCTACAAGTGGGCTGCCTCTGAGTGGGCTGTTTCTCCTCAAAGAGTGTCAAAATGCTGTACTGCTCACCTCACTGTTGTTTCTGTGGATGTAGAAAGGAATTTTTCTCAACTAAATATTAGCATGTTTTCAGCAATTACTATACCCCGGGAGTATTTTGGAGATTATTTCTTCCCCATCAGTCTCTTTGGTAGCAATCACAGGTTATTATATAGCACAAAATACTTACCAGTCCTACCTTGTCCAGGCTCGTAGTTGAAAACTCTCATTGCAAAATTGTACACCAAGAAGTATTTTCAGCATTGAATGTTTTTGATGATGGACTTTGCCCATCTGGAAAACAGAGCGAAGGCTCTGATGCCCTCAGCAGTCAAGTTAGATCCAAACTGTGTACACCCAATGAGCCAAGAAAGGAGGTGGTCCTAGTCTGCTTCAGCAGTTAATCTTCTCTAATTGCCCCTGCAGCCCCCAGACCTCAGCCTTTGGTGGGTGCTCTCAGCAGCCTGGCTGTATACTTCCAACTTCTTGCTCTTCCCTGCTTCTCCCTGGACACTGCTCACCTGCTTACCCCATGTATTGGAGAGACACTTGCACTGAAATGTCACCTCAGACCTCTGCTAATGGAAAGATGCAGAGCAAGTAGCTGGTTTCAGCAAGAAAAGGGGAGGAAAAAGCATCCAGCACCTGACTGCAGCAAAATAATGAATTTTGCAGCAAATATGCAGGATTCTATGGAATCTTGGAACAATGCCAGACTCCATGACCGCAGAAATGCTGAGTCCACGGGGCCCAGAGAGAGATGGCTGGGGCAGTTCACATCTCTGTCTTTGTTTCAAGCTCTTTGCAGTCCTACTGAGGCATCAGATTACACTCTCTTCACATTTTCAAGGTTATCTTTGCTGCTAGAAGGCTAGAAAGTTCATTTTGTTTTGAGGAGAGGTGGGTTTTGGTAGTGTGACTCTCCAGCCCAGAAGGGGTTTGAGGCCACCACCATGATGGTGGCATGGCTGTGCTGGTGGGCATGGCTGGTGACAGCCAGACACTACCTCAGGGTTTGAACAACCTCATCGATGTCATGTTACCTGTTTGTCATATTAGGGAGCAAAGTCTATGAGGAAAACAGTTGAAAACACAAGTATTTTGCCTTCAGTTGAAAGCTCATTGCATCATCACCTGTGACTGGCATGGCACTGTATTCCCTTCTGCGCTCCCTTGCTATTCTGAAGGAACGTGTAACATGCTCCCTTTTTGGAAAGCTCTGCAAAGCAATAACCAACAAGGACCGTGCAAGTGCAATCTGAGTCTATAAAATGTAATTGCCTGCACCCTTCCCACTGCCCTTCCCCTCTATCTGCAACTGGTGGTATATTGGAAACAAGCCACAAACCCCACTTAAAACCCTTGCTAAGTGTCAAAAATAATGAACAGCCAAAACTAGCTGATGCATTTAAATTCTTCAAATTGAAATAAGCTGCTGCTAGGTGGTCTGTGGTAACTGCTCTATCACTAACTATTAGTAGAATTTTTTTCTTTAAAAACATTTTAGCAAGAATACTCCTGAAAATTGTAAGCTGCTTGAAGAGCACGCTTTGTTGACTACAAACTATTCATTCAGTTGGGTTTGCAGTAATGCCACAGAGGAATTCTTGTTACTTAAAGTGCACTTTTCCTGATAGGTGGCAGAAGCTCTGTGGTGCTGTAGGCAGTGATGCTCGCAGCACTGACAGAAGTACTTTAACCCACAGCTCAGTGCTGGGCATATTCATTTTTGCAGAACCAGAGCCTAAACACAGCATTCATCACAGCTCTTATTTTTAATCGCCATTTGTAATTTTCTGCTGATGAAAACTAATTCCATTGCCAGCATAACTCTTAGCGTGTTTTCTGCAAGTGCACGTCAGTGCTGAGCTTATGGTCCCAGCTTTAGGAGCAGGACAGAGACCTTGCAGGGATTTTGTTGGGATCTGTAAACAGATGCCACCACTAATCTTAGCTACAAACCCCATTTTCCTTAGAGAGGTGGATCTTTGTCTTTCTTAGGGCATGAGGCACTTTTAGATCACCTGATAAAAATGGCTAATGAGTACATAAAAAAACCACAATCCATCTAATTCTTTCCAGCCACTATGTACGTGCACTGCACACATACTGTTTTGTGTGAAGTCTCTTCTTGAAAGTCTTGATGAAGTTGTAGCTTGGCGCTTAACAGCAAAAAGCAAACTGCCAGTGAAGTTTATTTTCTTTTTTACTAGGTTTTCTGGACCATTGTTCTGCTTGAGGAGCCATGTTTGTTAGTTTTGGCTCTCTAACCTTTCTTCCTTAAGGATAAACTCTCCTTAGGCAGTTGTACAACTATGCACTAAAAGACTGCATAGCAGTTTATTCACAGCCCAAGCTCCAGCAGAATTCAACTGTGTGACTTCCTGGCTGAAGCGGGGGTGCATCCGTAATGTAAATACCTACTTGATTTTCTGGAAAACCAGGAGGTTTTTTGTTTGTTCTTGTAAAAGATTCCTGCTGGAAGCTTAACTTTTAAAGTTGGCATCCAGCCTTCTCTGCTGTGACTCGGATACTGATCTGATTTTGTGCTTTCGTGGACGTTTTTATATTTAAAAATTTTTTAATTCAACATTAGCTTTGCTTACAAGCTACAGAGCAGAATAAAATCACATTACAAACATTGTAGTATTAGATTTTATCACCATTTATTTCTTCTCATCTGCCCAGGGATTTCTACATGTTCAGTAGAACTAATTTGCAGTCAGACACTGAGGTCTTCTAGAAGGCCAGCAGGCTCCACAAACTAATTTATCCAAATAACCAATCCCTCATAGGCCAGCTACAGAAGGACACCAAAATGGCCTAAGCAGGCAAAGCCCTCTTTTGAAGTCTGGAATGTTTTGACTGACTTGAAACAGGCGGCAGGAATGAAGGGATAATTTTCAGTGACCCATGGGACTTTTTTGCCATTTTCCAATATTAGGTAAAACAAAGAGAAATTGCTTGTTCTAATTTAAAAAGACTTAGCAATCCGGAAGGTAACCAGACTCAGATTTGAGTGCTATGGTACAGAGATGAAGTTTACTCAATGCACTGACGGTTTGCATCTGGGTATAAACTATTTACATGCCCACACCTACCCACACTGCTTTACTTGTACTTGCATGTACCTGGACTGTTTTTCAAACTTCACTTTTATAACAAAACTTTAATACAGAGTATATCTATACAATATAAGTGAACTACCTGAAACACTGTTCTTAAGTGCATACTGGGTTTTTTTTTTGAAACAATTTTTCATTAAAGGTGTATTTCTGTTACTGCTTCACAAGCTGGGATACTCCCCCAGATACCAAGGCTTCCATGCCATACCTGTTTCCTTATACCCTCTGCCCTGCTGCCAGTTGATGAAATGTGGAATTTAGTATAATTTTAAAGTGAGTTTTCTAGTCTAAAATTAGTCTTGCAGACACAAAGGGGAAGTATTTTGATGCATATACAAACCCACAATTTTCTACAAACACTTCTAGAGAGAGAGCACATGACTATTTAGGAATAAATTTAAAATGTCACAGATGAAATCCCATTCAGCTGCTTAAATGTGCACCTTAAAGACTGTATGAAGCAATCTCATGGATTCCAGCAGTTTCTTTAGAGACATGCTCTTGTAAATTTTGTATCAATTTTACCACGGAGATTTATGTGATAAGCCCAACCCTGTATTTAGTGGTGCTAATGATACAGACCAACTCCGGCTCTCAGCTTTGTCCCCGTGATGCTGACTCAGATAAGCTGGAGCTTCCTAACAGAAAGAGTGCTGTCTGTAAGGCGGAGCCACTAAGCTAGCAGTGAAGCTTCTTTACCCATGCTTAAAACAGTATTTTGGCAAAGATTTTGGTTACCCACTCACTGTTTTCCTTCAGAATTCTTTGGTGGTTCTTGGGACCTGTACAGGTGTAACACTCACAGTTAAGGGAGAGGGTAAATGCCATCTCCTGTGTACTCACATTGAGGTTAAGTCTTAGGGACCTGCAGAGCATTGCTGTGGGGCTCATATGTGTGTCCTGATGACTTGATGGTAGCAATTTTAAGCTGGTGGTTTAAAGTTGGCACTTAAAGCTCTGTGATACTTAGTTGGGCTATAGCTATTGCTGGTATTGCTCCCGTGCACACAGCAAACCCCTAGTTTTAGTTTGTTATTTTATGTGGTGTCCTGCTTTGGCTGGGCTGGAATCCTGGGCCAGCCCTGGTCTGCAGGCTGTGAGCAATTTGGCATTAGCCAGGGCAGCTGACCCGAGTTGGCTCCAGGTGTGTCCCATCCCATACACGTCACACTCATTATAAAGGGGCTCCTCCTGCTCCTCTTCCTTCTTGCTGCTCCTCATTCCTGGAGGGTCTTGCTCACCATTCTGCTCTCAAGGATGCTTCCCTGTTTATTGTGACTGCTGTACGTTCACTGGGGTGAGTATAACTTTTTATACTTACTGGTGTTGATATTACTTTGGCTGTTTCATTAAATACGTTTTCATTTCAACCTGTGGATTTCCTATCCTTTTCCCAGTCCCCCTTCTCAGCTGGGGAGGGGCCACTGAGTAACAGAGCAAATGCTGGAATTTAGGCCCAAATATGGACTAAATGTAGACATGTGGGATATTAAACTGTAAGTTCCTCCTGATTTCAGCATTTGCTGGAATATTTCACTCAGTATCATCCTATGGTAATAGACAAATATGAGAGAATGACAGAGAAATCCTGTTCAAGTGCAGTTTTCAATCTTATATATACCAACCTCAGATTAGTGGATTTTGAAAACATGATGTTTAAATTAATGTTATTTTGGTGTGAGTGTGTGCTTGTGTGCATGGAATCTATTAGATTTAATTAACTTGCGTTCCAGCTTTTACTTGAGGAATATAATTTTGTTAGTAGTTAATAATGTTAATGCCATTATTTTCTCATATTATGTTTACATATAAGGCTAGAGTAAAATCAAATTATATTTGCTGGGGGTAAGATTAGTAAGTCAAGGACCTGTTTACAACAGGAGAAATTAAAATTCAGAGTTTGTAAGAAAGAGAGGCTTCTCTATTTCTGCCTGCCTTGCTTTAGCCCTGTTGTCTGGGCTGTCCTGGAAGTTGTAGGCTCACTGCTCTCCTGGTCTGTGCACACAGAACAGCAGCAGAGTCTGCAGTGAGTGGGGAGGCTTTGTAGGGGTTTCTCATAAATCACTGAGAATTTGTCATTCTGATGGTTTTGGCATTCAAAGCCTTTATATTCTGCCACCAGTGTTCACGTAGGGTGAGCTTTCGGTCGTGCCAACAATGCACCTATGCAACTGTGCAGTGCAGCAGATGGGAGAAAATTTCTTCCCAGCCCCTGCAGCGATCAGCTCATACCCTGAAGCACAGGATTTGAGTATCCTGATTATAAAGTGCAGAGCTATGAATGTTGTCAACGGTCATGAGTCAATGAATGAAATTGCTTGAGAGTAAAATAATTGCTTATTTTTTTCTCAGTCTGTTTCAAAAGGAGCAAGTAGGTGGGTAAGTAACTTCAGGCACGCTTTCCACACTGTCCTTACACAGCAAAGTGGTCTTAAAATATGATCTAAGTGTTACATTTGGGCAAAATGAATGGGCATTAAAAGAGAGAGAGTTTTTATAGTAAGCACTGCTTGGGTGCTTGTAGGTGCAAGCATTAGCTCTTGCTGAGTGTGTGTTCAGTACTGTAGGTATTTTTAGGGAAGTAGGCATGATCTATTTTTTATTTTTTATTCTTAATAACTGGATGTATTTTCCATGTTTGACCACCCTTTTATGCCTGTAAATAATTTAAAAGATCTAAAAGTATCTCTGCGTTTGGAATCAACTAGTTAAATGCTTCTATGCTTTGCTTTCACCTTCGGTTATTTGTACATGAAAAAATAATCTAAATTTAGGGATGGCCTATTTCACTTCTGTTTTTCTACTCTAGTTTGAAGCATTAGGTTTTTGGGGAACAAGGTATATTTAGTAGTAGGCTGATAGGCACATCAGATTTGTGTCGTTTGCAACAATATTTTGGAAGGGAGAAGGTGTAAGATGTATGTTTTATTTTTCCCTGTTTTTAGTAAGGCATTGTAAAAGCTAAGTGGCACATCGAGCAGGTTTATATAGTGCAGACACTGCATAAATCCTCTTCTTCGTCCCTGGAAGGGCTGTGTGCTGCCATTATGCTTTCTATAAACAGCAGACAAGCACACTGCCAAATCCTTGCAGCACTGGTCGCCAGCTCTTTCTGTTCTTAGCTTGTCTTGTTTGTTGTTGCTCAAAGACTCTTATTTGCCAGTATTGCATCCACTTTTGATCGTCAGGAGCAAAGAGTGTCTTGCACTTCTTCATAGGTGGACTCTCCATCTTTTCAATTTCTTCTCCATCTGAAATTTTAAATAAAATAATCGCCTCTAATTAATTTGACAGTATTTTGATCTGACTAAGGAGAGTTAAAGACAATAGCTACTCAGAAGCCAACACTTTTGGGGCTGGTCAGGAAAACAGGAGCCTTATATGAAAGCCTGGAGAACACTCAGATCTGGACTGGCGGAGAAGAACGAGAGGTATGTAAGTGCCACTACATTGGGTTAGAGAACATAACTTGGCTTGCTGTTCTGCATCTTACAGGGATCATGAGTAATTTAAAGAGAAGTAGAGCAAATCCTACTTTTGATAGGATTGACAATACATCCAAACCGTTGTGTTTAATCCTGACCTCCAGGAGTTTGCTTTTATTTGGACATGTTTATGCTTTGAGCCTCTGCAGCAATGTGTTCCACAAGTTAATTACGTGTTTCTCAGAGAATCTTTTTGTTGTTTTCATTGTTAGTCACTGCAGCAAAAAACACAGGGGTGTTAAGTTTTCCTGACGTGACAAATAATGAATTGCCAATCTCTGTTCACTTCTTGCAGTCTCACTCCTGATTTTATAGACTTCTGTTGTTTTCACAACACAGAGGTGCCTCTTCCAGGCTGAAGACCCTTGTTTTTTCTTGATTAACTCTGTGTAAGAGATATGTTTTCTGTTTCACTCTGTTTCCTTCTTAATAATTTTTAACACTATAGCCACCCTTTTGACTGCCCTTGGCCACTGAGCAAAAACACTCAGAACTTTCCTCACTGAACATATTCAGTTTGGAAAAAGAGTAGCTTTGAAACTGAAGCTCTGTGAGTTTATGTTGAATTGGTGTTAATAGTTTTGACCAAAAAAAACCCCAAGAAACTGGGGGTACTAACATCAGTTGCAAATAGGGAAGATGTGATTGCACACACTCTTCACTTAAAAGTATTGACTGCTTGTCACTGGTAGTGAGAAGGGTCATGCGAATGCCTTTGACTCCCTGGGTGTTTTAGAGTGCTGGAAAGACACTGCCATAGAATTAAAAATGCATGTTAAAGTTTTTCCCAGAATGCCTGAGAGGTATCAATTATATACTTACTTTCTGCTGATGAGCATTGTGACTATTTGCTTATTTCACATTAATGCCAGGGTTACACTGATGCTTTTTCGGTCATCTTGTGTCCTTTCCTTAAGCACCGGTACACCTTTGGCTTTCTGCCCATTCACTGTCAGCTTGTGCTAATAATAATCTGTGCATCTCAGCTGTTTTTGTCAAAAGGCCAGTACTCTTCTGAGGATTTAAATTTTTTTTTTGGGCCCATCTTCTTCAACCACTGATGTTTTGTGCCACTCTAGTTTCTCATTGGCAAAGTAGGAAAGCATTGCTGGGGTGTCAGAACTAGATGATCTTTAAGGTCCCTTCCAACCCAAACTGTTCTATTCTATGATTATTCTGCCCAAAGAGTGTGTTTAACATTAAGAGACAGCTGCTAGAAGTAGGAGTTGTGTCCTTCTTGGTTTTGCTGAGCAGAACTTTGTGGGAGACTTTATGTAGTTGTTCCTGCTGTTACCTAGAGAGGATTACAAACTTTTGCTGTGGTTTTTATTACAGGTGGCATTTACTGTCACAGAGATCTTGTCTTAGTGTTTTTTTTTCTTTTTATGATGTTACATGGCAAACATTTCACGCTTAAGTATCTTTAATCCCAAATCCTTGTGAGATACTAGTTTAGAGGGGGCTGCTATTCTGCTTGTAAGCCTCATGTCCCACTGAGAAATTGAGAATTACGTTTATAAGTCAAAGAGAATTGTCAGGAACAAGTGGTGCTGACAAACCTGATGTATTTTGTACTTTAACATTTGTTTTCTGTGAGTCATTTGTAGGTATAAAAGTAACATCTGAGTGAATTAAGTGTTAAGAAGTGGTGTTGTACAGGACCCATGTAGGCCTGCCAACAAAAATAAACCGTGGCTGTGATGAAGTGTGTGGTGGTGGTGTTAGCAGAGCTGTTAGAGACTCTTGAAGGGATGGTAAACAAGTACCATTAGGATCATAAACAGGCTGACTGTGGGGAGTGTAGGTGCTGGGCTTCTGAACCAGGGTTTATCTTCATTCAGCACAGCCCTTCTGTTTAATAGTGATAAAGGAGTTTTAAAGCTTTGTTTTTTACAGCCCTGAATCTGTCATATCTGAAGGACTGGTTAACTGACTCTAACATCTGATGTGTTTAATCCAAAATGTTTGTGTTAGACTGGTATGTGCAAACTGTCTCCAGAGGTTTCATAATTGCTCTGTTGACACTTTTTAAAGATTTAAGACCTCAGTGAGGAAGAAATTAAATTTCTCTGCTTTCAGATGTCCTTGTGTAATTGGATGCAATATTTAGGTGGCAAGAAGGGTCTTTCATTAAGACATTGGCCTGACTTTGGGACATATGAATCCTCTCCATGGCTGTCCTGCAAACAGCTTGCAAGGCTCTAGGGATGCCCTTTAGTCTCTTTGCCTGCAAAATTGGATAGTAATGTTGTCTCTCTCATCCTATTAGTCTAATTCAAGCTAGCTGTAGTAAACTTGTGTTATGTGTGGAAGCTGCACTAAGTAGTGTCTTGCACTCCTGAGTATTGAATTTGCGTTTCCTTTGGAGAGTCAAGTGAGAGTATGCCAGATGTGAAAGATTAACTTCTTCAAGCTTTTGCTTTCAGTAATGAAAATGGTGGAGCTCAAGACATTCCTATGAACATCTCTGTGTAAATGCTCGTAGCAACGGTATTGCAGTGGACAAATCCAAACCACACTGGGACTGACCCCTATGCTTTTGCAGTGATAAAGATCTGAAGTCTAGATTTGAACTCTACATAATCTGTCCCTGTGGGGAGAGTGGGAGTTGTGTGTGCACAGCTACAGCTGTGAATTTGATCCAGAGTTTTCTCCTATACTGTGTAAATGAAGTAATTTAAAGTGTATTCTTGTGTATGGTTTCTTCCTCTTTGTGAGTGCACACACATTTTATCAGGACCATTATGCAGTCTGTGAAAAATTGTATGCTTTTGAAGTATTTAAACTCTAGAGCAATTATTTTCTATAGGAGACTGACTTTTTAAAATACTGAGCACATATTTAAATGTCACTGTTCAATGCATTCACATCTCTTTGTTCTCATCTGGTCAGAATATAGTGTGGGAATATTTTGTGAGCATCCAAATTGTAGAATATGTTTTTTAGTCTACTGAGTAGTTTAATTAATGCAAAGTGGTACTGAGAGACGAATGAAGGAAATGCCAGGATAAATAAAGGAAATTTTAAACTTGTTCTTTACCTCTTTCTAAAATTGGATGATGTTAGTAGACTTACTTTGAGACATTTGTTCTTGCTACTGCGCACAAACAGTGCGCATGAAGAAATTCTAATAGTAATGAGAATCTATTATCTTGTAACTTGATGGGTTTTTAAACAATGCAAATTTTGGAACAAGTATTTTGAAATAACTAAAAGGGTAGTTGCCACATGAATTTCTTATATTTATTTTGTATTTAGCTGTGGTTCCTCTATCAATCTTTGTTTCAAACATTAAATGCCTCCCTCACGGCAGCTGTCCATTCACTCGTACTATGACTACTGGCATGTTAAGTTCAAAGTGGAATGTCATGGAGAATGCAGATAATATATTTAGTTCCTGTCACCAGACAGTATAAGGCACCAGTGCGTCTCGTTCTCAGAGGGGGAAGCCAGCTGCTTTCCCTGCAACATTTCCCTTCAGTTAATATAATTGTGTTTGTTTTTGTTTTTTTAAAGGAAGCGTTAGTCAAGTCTGTCAGCATGATTTTTACTATAATCCCCAGTGTTATGAGTAGAAGAAAGAAATGTTTTAAAATAATTTTAAAAGTAATGTCACAGAGAATATGTGGAAGAATTTATTTGTTTCAGTGCTTTGATATGTGCATACCAGAAAATAAGCTGTATCTGGAGCGGATGCAGAAGATCTCTGGGTCTGAATTATCAGAAGCAAACCATTAAAAAAAAAATTATAGAAGCTTATAGAAGACTTTTCCAAGAGCATAGTGAAAAGCTTAATCCATATTTCTAGAAAATTGCAGCTGTCAGGCTGTTATTGGCCTAGCAAAATGCTGTGTCAGATGTTGTGAAGAAGTTTGGCCACACATTTAGAAAATTAATAGCTTCCTTACATCAGATGTGTTAAATAGAATCATGTCTGGTTGTGTAGCCAGTTGTCATATTTTGATGTTCTGATTTAAAGTTATTTCTTTTACTGTGTAATTTATCTTCAATAACTGAGCTATGAGGAAAGCAACATTTTGTTGGAACACTGATCTTCATCCACATAAAAAAGCATGCATAGGATGAGACCGCCATTTGCTATACCAGTCTTGCTGTATCTAATGTCAGGTCCTCCTGAGAGCAGTTGCCGTTCAGTCACAGCAAATTCCAGTGTGTAAGAATTAAGAATTGCAAATTTGCCACAAAGATTTTTAAAAAAAATGTATTGACAAATTCATTTGTATCCCTGATATATTGTGTTCAGTTTGTTGAAAGAACAAAGTGACGGTCAGTAGAAGTATCTTACACGGATGCTCTCAGTTCCAGTAAGTTCTACCTTGTCCTAATAAGCTTTCCAGTGCTTTCATGTAGCCATCGATCTCTACTTGCATTAACAGCTTAAACCTCAGGTTTTATGAGGTTGTTTTCTTCATTCTTTTTTCCAGTTAGCATACTGAAAACTTGTGCTAAACTACTCTCATGGGGAAATCTTTTTCCCCTTGTGTTGAACCTGGTGCTTGTTGTCTCTTGCCCTGTCACTGCTCACCTCCAGGAAGAGTCGGGCCTCATCTCCTTAAATTCCTACTAGGAAGATGTAAAGAGCAGTAGGATTTCCTATTAGCTGCCTTCTGTTCAAGCTGATCAAACCCAGTTCCCTCCGCCTCTTCTGACATGGCGTGTACCCCCTGATCTTCATAGCCTTCTTTTGGGCTCGTTCCAGGACAGTAGTCTCTCTGTTATACTGGGAAGTCCCAAACTAGACACAGCACTCCACATGCAGTCTCTCAAGTGCCAAATAGAGGGGAAGAATAACTTTCTCTGATCTGCTGCTTGCGCTTTTGCTAATACAGCCCCTGTGCTTCTGCTGGGTCATGTTCAAATACATAAGGCTTGATTCTGGCAGTGTTTCTGAATGTGCAGCTATCTAAGCAGCTCTTCATATGGTAGCCTGAAGTCCTCACGTCACTAGCTGAGGAAGAAAAAGGCAGTCTACAAGTACAATTTGTAATAAGCAATCAGACCTTCTCAGTGTTAGGATAAATGCAGATTTATTGGAATCAGAAAGATTTTATTAGAAAATAAAGTAATTGGGATGCTGCTTGAGGTAGCAAAACTAATGGGAGGCCCTCCAGAGAGCAGTCTGCACTGACTGACCGGAGAGGCTCCACTGGGAGGGAGCAGATCTGTGGCACTACAGTTTGGAGGGGTTGGGGTTCCCTGAGAAGCTGGGGTCAGAGCAGGGAGATGTAGATTATCTGAACAGCCATAGTAGCAGAGATGTGGCTTTGCTGTATTTTTGATCTCGTCCGTAATGGTGTGGTACCCCCTGGTAACTCCAACAGGACGGCGCTGCCTTCGAACCAGAAGGAGCCTTCCCACATCAGCCTCATCCCTGCCCCGCTAATGGATTTGAGACATTTTCTTTTCTCTCAAGATGAGAACAATTTCTCAAGGCCATTTTTATCCTTCAGCTTCAAAGGAAATAGCTTTAAATAAGTGGGCATTGCCTAGAAATTGGCAATATTTAAAGCTGGCTGAAGGCCCATTTAAATAAAAACAGAAATTGAATCGTAAAACATGAGTGCTGATTGTGGATGTAAACTGTGGCTGGTTAGGTTGAAAGAGAAAATTGATTTTAGTGTGCTTTTTTCCTTGTAGAAGAATGCAAATTATTGTATTTTGAATGACTATTGTCTCTGTGTAATTATTATGGCATAAACACAGCCCTTGACTTCTGAGAGCCTGGTAGAATTTTATCAGTTCCTGGGAGAAGTTCTCACTTTTGAATGACCAGCATTTTTATGTTAGTTTATCTAATTGATAATATTTGTGTCCATACAGTGTACAAAAGAGAAAACTGCCTCTGTGGCAGCTTTTAAAAGCTGAAGCTAGGCTACAAAATTTAATAACCACAACAGCTATTTAATGCAGCTAAATGCCAGGGCCCAAACATTTTCACATTATGTAATGTACAAAACAAATTAAATACCCACAACATGAAAACAATGCTTTTCCCTGCTTCCTGGGATGCTTACCGACCGTCCTCTGCCTTTTATTTTGCAGATTTTCATAAGTACTCCATTTGTTGGCCCTGTCTACAGAGCAGGGCAATAATCACTAAATGAGTAAATTTGCTGATAAGTTGACAAAAAGCAGTAACTCTTCAAGACGCAGTTGGTGGACTTTTGTAGCACATATCATGAGATAAGGCATGATGAGGAATGCAACATTGAGCTCGTGATTGAGACACGAAGAGGCCAAATGTTGAAGAGATGGAGTTATATAGATATAGATGTTAAAATGTTGGCAGTTCCTCTGCATTTTCCACCTCAGCCAGTTTGTTACTGAATGCTGAAGGCGACAGTTAACTTTGAAATGGCTCAGGAGACTTCAAGAGCAATCACCAAAAGCTAGTTTAAATTCTGTAGTCCCTTCTGACTTGCAGTCAGGTTTCCAACAAGTAAACTGCTGCCCTGCTGACCATAAGCCTGGGGATATCTTTAACACAAAATGCTATTTGTACTGGATTATGAAATCTTAGTTTTATAGTGTTATCTAGGGACTGAACCGGGGCCATCACAGGTACTTCCCTTAAAGTCCCATATTTGTTGAATCTAGATGTTAAGTATCAAACCAACTTTTCCTTATTTTCTAAAATGTGCAGAAAATAATCCTGTTATAAAAGATCTGAGGTTTCATCTCTTCTTGATCCTTTAGGCATAAGAATTAGACTTTCTCTGTGGTTTCTGGAATAGTCGTGCTACTGGAAACTCCATCAAGCAACTCAAAAACCTTAATAAATGGGCAGGTTTTAAAAGAGTACGTAAGATACAAAAGGGTGTTACTGAGGGTGTTTTAATTAAATATTTTTATGCCAAAATCATTTTTTGCCTCCCTTACAACTGAGTTTCTTATTAACGAGATTTATACAAGTATTAAAAAAGAGGAATATTAGTTGCATAGCTGAATATTGGTGCGGCTGTTTTCAGGTGTGATGAACACAGTAGTTCAGCAGTGTCTATGACGCAGTGGTTAATTTTAAACTTGTGATGCCTGTGACACGTCTTTTTCTGTATAACATACATTTTATGCAAATACATAATTATGCTATATAAATACATGTATGTTATGTGTTAGGTGAACTGTGAAGATGTGTAAAAAGCTTCTCAGTAGTACTATAAGGATCACTACCATCAGTTGTGAATAGATCTCAAGTTTACATGGAAAAAGATCTATTAAGTAAATTTTGTTCTAAATGCTAATTGAGATTTTGAAATATGTATACTGAATATTTTGCTTTCTTTCCATATTATCTTTTAATCTCTGCAGAAGCAGAGTATTACACTCACACAAAAAAAATCTGATTTAGTACATCGTGTCTCCCAGGAGGGGACTTGTAAGAGGGAATTTTATACGTAACTTATCAAGGTATCTGATTGGAAAGAAAACTATTGAGAAAACTCTGCCAGTGCCAAGACTAATTTTTAAGGTAACAGACATTTCTGAACCCGAGCCAAGGTGCCAATTAGGCTGGTTGTTTTTCACGCTGTTTGATTTTTTTTGATTGTTAGTTGATTTTAAATATTTTATTTTTATTTTTTTTAATTGTGAGAGCTCACGTTTACGGGGAAGATCTTTGGTATGAACTGAGTGTAAGTGGAACATTTCAGTGTTGCTATAATTAGTCCTACCAAAAACAGTGCTTTTGCAGACCTTCTGTTTCTGTCTTTATGAACTATTATTAGTTCGTCATAATACAAACAACGTATAAATAGTTTACTCTAGTGTCTAGGGGCCTAATCACAGACTGTGTATTTCTAGGTGAATGATCAAATGCATAATTATTTTTAATGATTGGACCTAATGCAAAGATAATGAGACAACCTATGATCATATTGAAGTCATCAGTGATTTTAGAGGGACTAGTCTCCCTATTTTTTTTTTGCAAGAGTCATTTTTTCTTACCCAAGGTAATTCCATGGCCCAAATTCCTCCCTTTTTATAATGCCAATTTCTACCACTTGATAATTAGTCTAGTGGATTAGTCTATTGTGCATTTAAGAGACTACTATTTTGAATTAGATTAAAAGTAGACCTTTGGTGAAGTTTATGAAGCTCAGTTTTCAGTAGCTGTCTTCTGTGTGGGTTTTCTATTATCTAAAATCTGACTGAGGTTATGAGGCAACCTTTCCCTTTATGGGGAAAAGCTAATCAAGATCTCTCTTCTAATTAGGCTTCTCTGTCCCTTAGCGCTGTAGAAGCCGCCCTCTGTTATCTTCAAATGTTACCAAGCAGAGGATGAGAGACACGTAGCTTGCATGACAGTAAAATACTTGGTGTTTTTTCTTTTTATGTGAAATTAGATGTTTGTTTTCTGTGGAATTAAAAAGAAAAAACCCAAACATATCTTCACCTTTCTTTCATGTAAACATGAGCTATAAAATCAGTCAGTGTGTGGGGTAAACCCTTGAGCATCACCCTGTGTTGAAAGTATGGTTTCTAGTAAATAAAATTGGATGCCAAGTAGCAGTCCACGGGATCTTTTTAAAAGTTAGATCACATGTTAAAATTCAGATCTTTTACAGTTGTGAAATTGATAACTTGGATAACACATTTTTGGAAAACAATCGGAAGTTATTTAAGGTCCTGGAAGAAGCCAGATGGGGAGTGTGGAGAAGGAAAGTGTAACCTTTACTGTTTTGCTCCTGTGTTTTATGTGTTTCAGTGGGAACTTGGTATAGTGCTCCAAGGGGTACCACACCATCCCCTGGAAGTGAATTGCTTATGTAATAGCTAGTGTTAATAGTAGATGACATTTCTTGATGTTTACTGGCTGGAGAGTGACTAAGAGCAGGATTGCTCATAACTAATTAAAAAAAATCCCAATTCCTGGACAACAGAAAGATGATACAGAACCATAAAACTTTGGCTGTGTCTTTTAGTATTTATTTCTCTTTGTTATACTAAACAGTGATAATAGACTGACAGGCTTTTAAAATTCACATGCAACTATCTGTAACTCTGCAGTAATCAGAACTGATCACACATCTGGATATTTGTGGGCAATATTCGCACTTGCCAGGTGCCATGTGTTGTCGAGTATACTCTCTGAAAAGGAGTATGCAATAGAATTGATTTTATTTTATAGGATTTGTTATTCATTTATGAACACTGTATGCATGTAAATGACAATGCAGAGTCGAGGGGCCTTGCATGAATGTGCCTGGAAGGTAACTTTAACCATCCTAGTTCAAATGAGCCAGAGGGGACAGGCTGGCTGTCTTGAGGACCAGAAAAAGTTTCTCTGCCTACTTAAGATACAGAAATTTAGAGGGACCAGTCACCTAATTAAAGAACATGAATTCTTCTAGCACTGATGCCTAAAGTTCAAATGCTATTTTTAAACAGGAAGCTCGCCTGCCTGGCTGCTACGCAAATATTAGAACAACTCAGAGTGAGACAAGTTTTTTCAGCATCTGCTCTGCAGCATCATGAGACAGTAGCTAAATTTTTTGCTCTGCAAGACCTCCTTGTCAGTCTTGAGCCTAAACATAGTAGCCAGTCTAATTGGATGTTTATTAGGGGAAACAAATAATTCAGGTCTTGAGATAAGCTCCTTACAGAGGCTGCATTCCTCTTGCAAGTTACCATAAAATGACTACTGTGTTTTCTTCCTAACTCTATTCCTTTCAGGAAGAAACTCTGCATGCCTGCTAAAGTAATTTGTAGCCTTGTCCTCTATATAAATGAATGTCAAGGTTGAATATGATAACTAATGAGTTGGACGACTTCATACTCGAACACCAGTAGAGAGGTAGCTCCAAGTTTCCTCCCTTTAATCCTTGGTGGGTCGCTCTTATTCTCATGACTTTTTCTCCTGGCTAACTTCTTACTATGCGTTTCTGGGAAAAAAATACCTTATCTAGGGCTTATCCAAATCACATCTACTTCATTACCACATGCACTGTGGGACAAAGCCCTTAATGCAAGACAGGGGTAAAATATGAAAACAATGGTTTCCAACTGTTCTAAATCTTTACGTTTTTATAACTAAATATTTTAGTGTCAGACATGTAACTACTAAATCGAAAGCTTTCAATATCACAACCAGGAGGTATGCTGTACCCTATAGCACATGTTTTAAAAAGGAAATGACTGAATAAATTAAAACATGGGAAGACAATCTGAGTTACATAATAGCTGTATGTATTAAATCATTCAGGAGAAGTTGCAGCTGAACTAACACTCTCTAAAAATGAACTCTCTGTAGCAGACTCTTCACTCACTGGACTTACTTAAAATGTAACAGAGGAGTGAATGGTTGTACAAAATGGAAAATTGCTGCCATGGAAGAGAGATGTTCAGATTTACTTCTTCCAGGGGAGATGATGATGATTCAGTTACATACAAGGGAGAAGCAATTAACGGTATCTTTCAGTTTAAATTTGATGCTTATTTGAAATGATGTTTAACCCCATAACAATTCCGTCCATCTTATCTAAATGCTCATCTATAAAAGGAAGAAAGCATGATCTACTAGTAGAGAAGACACTGTGGGTGTAATTAGAAGTTTTTTGCAGTCTGTATAAACGCCAGGTCTAAATGCTTTCCCAATAAATGCTCCTATAAGCACCCCATTGACCACTTCTTTTTTTTTTTTTTTTTTGTCTTTCCTCATAATGTTCAATCATGTTTTCACTTCAAGTGCATGACATAACCACAGCCTGGCTAAAATTAAAGTCTTAACAGCCTAATATACAGTCCCTGACAGGGGGCCCCCTTACAGACAAACCAGCCTTATGAATTCAGATCTCACTGTTTTATCTAAATTAGGAGCCAATGAGCTGGAACACATAATTTAATTTTATGATGCACTGAAAGTATTTCAGTAAATAGTCATACCAGCCTGCTACAACACACAGTCTCAGAAGGGTGTTTTACAGGTTGCCAGTATAACAGATTTTAAAGAAAAGTAACTGTCTGTTATCAGTAAATATAGAAACATTTCTGATCTGTCTGAAGAGTACCTTTATTAGTGTCTACAGAACTGAGTTTGAAAAATACTTTGCCATGTATAAGGCCGAAGTACTGCAGTTAGTCCTTGGAGAACCAGCTCTTTTCCTGTCTTCTGTTCCTTTTTTCAAGAAGGTTACTTGCCAGAGCTGCCTTCTGGTGATCTTCCTTTTGTAGTTGCTATGAAAACATTTCACTTTGTCAGAGAAAGAGTCATAAATATAGAGCCAATCCTTTATATTCATATGCTAAAAACATTAGTAATTCGTGGTTGCACCTAGAACATGCCAGTTCAAGGCATTGCCTGCTCATGCATCCTGGAAAAAAGGTAAATTCCCTCATTAAGATGTACACAATCAGTAATGGTATAACAATTTTTTTTTTCCAGAAAAATTACTTTATATTTACTTCTTTTAGGAGAAATGCACAGAAAACAGTAATATTCATTGGAAGGCCTCTACTGTATTTCCTGGCTTGCTTTCTAATAGTGATTTAAATAAAATTAGAGGTATTGTGCTGAGATTTCACAGAAGAACTGTACTATGTGAGGATGCTTTAGTGGTTGCTCTGTCTTTTCTCGGCTGCGTGCCACAGCAGGTGAGGCAATTTCAGTCACGGGAAATGGCACAAATTCATTGTGTACTGAACTTCCTGATGTCGTTGGGGAAGCAACTGAGTTGAATCCCTTGTCGTTAGGCTGGTGAGGATGTAGAAGCATGTGAGCTGTGAATACTTCAGTGCATTTCATTCTGCAGGGCTACAAATCTTAAACCAGAGGTGGACAAACCTCTTCACTGTAGGAGCTCTTAGATCCTTGTGGATAAGAAGCTGCATGGGGTACATTGTATGCCTGGGAGAATCAAGGATAGAAAGGGTGTGCTTTCCCAATAAGAAGTGACAGAAGAGTTCCTCTGCTCTGGAGGGTTCCCCTGTCTTGCTTCTCAGTCCCAGAGCAGTTAAGAGATGTCATCTTCAGCACGCTGAACCTTCCTGGCGATACAGATTACCTGGCAGACAGACTTAAAACCTGCTGCTGGCCGGCTTCACAGTAGGGAAATTTTGTTGAACATCCACTTCTATCTAGCACCATGTTTTGTCCAACCTAGCCTGACTGCTATAAGAGTCTAAATCAGTTTAAGGATTAACCTCAGGAGTAAATGGTCTCATTATAATCAGTGCAGCTACTCACAGGCTAAACTTATGGTTTATGATTTAGAATCCTCCATTAATAGACGAATACAGTGGATTCTAGTGGTTCCATATGTCCGCTCATTTTTCTTTTATTGGAAGGTACTGCACCAGACACAGTGCAGACCAAGCTGTTTTGCAATGCATTATTATAATCCATTGGAGGTAGGAGTGTAGTTATGTAGTGAGGTCAGACACAAGCCTTGTTCCTTTGAAGAGATAGACTCCCTGGAACGGTGAAGTGAAAACATGCTCCTATATGCTCCGTTCAAGGATTGTGGGTTATATATTTGGCTAAATTTCTGGGAGTTTATGCTAAAAACCGGTGCTTGAAGCTGGGAGTTAGTATTTGTAGGGATAGAGAAGAGTGTTTTTCAGAGACACTTGTCAGGAGTGGGACTACTTTATTTTGTAGAAATCTAAGGAGGTTTAAATCCATTCTTTGCTAATACAGTTAAGTGGTAATACTAAAAATGGCAAGACAAGACAACTCCTATTCTTGTTACCAGTAGTTGCTTTACCATTTATCTATAAGAGACATTTCTACAAGGGATGCTTCTTATCTATAAGGCGCATGTATTTGAGACTAATTTTCATTGATCTATAAATAAGAATAAAATCAGCCATTTAAAGCTTCTAATGAGCTTTTTCTTTCCTAATGATGTCTTTACTACATTACATATCACCATAATATTTTAAAATATGCTGACTGTAAATTGAACATGATTAACAGAAACATAAATAAGAGAGAACTTCAATAAACTATTTCATCTTTCACTATCTCTGAAGTTGAAATGAACTTGATTGTCTCTGTGGCTTCTTGCAAGGTCATCTGCTGGCTCACATTTTTATTGGGGTGTGTTGCCTAAAAGAAGCTGAGACTGCGTTGGGAGTAGAGGTAGGTGGAAGGATTACTCTGCCTGCCTTGCGTTGGATGTTGCAGGTTATCTCTCCCCATAGGATGAACACCTTTTTTCACACTAATTGCTTAGACTCAATTTGTGATCTTTTCTATCACCAGTTCTCCAGAGCTGCTACCTATCCAGTCGTTGCTTTCTCACATCTGTGCAGCTGCCTGTTTAGACGTTAGTTTTTTTACGTATTAAGTATTATTTTAGTTTATGACAAAATACATGAAAAATACAAGCTCAGTTTTCTGATCTGACAGTGAAGGGAAATCTAGAAACTTTCAGTGAGCATCTTTAATTCAAACTTTTGCTTTTATTTTACTGATTCTTTAATTGTATCCTCACTGTTCTTGAAAGAAATGTTCAGTATGCGTTAGATCAGAGCCATACCACAACCAGAGTGAAATCACTCAGTCTGTATTCTGAATGTATTTTAAGCTCCTATGTATCTTTTTTATTATTATTATTGTCAGAGTCATGTAACTATAATATTATCAGTCCTTTATTTCTGGAATTTTTATTGCAAGTCCTGGAAGGACAGTTATTTTTCCTGGTAACTTCTGTAAATTAATTAGGGTTGGGTTTTTTGTTTGTTTGTTTTTTGTCAGATGCTCAGACATAAACTGTTGGTTTTTATTATGTCCCGTAGCACTGCTTTCCTAGACCATGTTCTTTCCAGACCTATGTTTGCATGTAACTAATGTGGTTGAAGCCTGCAGAGCACACATTTAAACATGTGTTTGCATCTTTTGAGTGCTGAGCCTTCACTTTGAGGTCTGCTTTCCTCCCTGGAGAGTGTCTCATGCATTATAACAACAAAGAAGAATGGATATATTTTCTTATTCCAGTACACTACTATACACAAACTAGGTACTTCCATGTTTTCAAGTGCTTGCAGATTTGTTTAGCAAATACTTTTGTTGCCTGATGACCTTTCCCTCATTAGTATGAGTTTCCCTTCAAGGCAGGCATTTTTCAATCAGCAGTAATTTGCATATAATTTATCAAGAGAAAAGAAAAGCAAAATAATTTTATTTCAAGATTTCCCTTTGTTTTAAGTGTCATTAGCGGTTCTGACTAATCAGATTTTTACAATCTCATCAGGCGCTTTTAGAAAATCTCTATGAACTCATCTAGAGGATGCATTTATTCCTAAGTGTCCTGTATTGCATTACAGCAGAGTAACGAGTCACTGACTGCTACAGATGTTTATGTGAAATGCAATTAACACTCTGCCAATTTAGTTTTTATAGGGACACAATCAATTTTTATTCATTTTAAAGCTAGAATGCTTTCTTTTATTGTGCGCTGCATCTCTGCTGATTATATAGCTAAACAAATTACTCTTCTGTTTGTAGTAAATGGGGGTGTTTAGGCAGACAGTGCTGTGGCATGTTACATGGATCACATTTAAGTTAGGAATTAAATATATGTATTACGTAGAATTTGTATGAACTAAAAGCTAATTTTACAGTATATTTAAGTTTGTTGTATGAGAAATAAAAGGAATGTATCTAAATACCATCATTCACATTTCTGTTTGTTTCATCACAAGCTTGGTCCTGTGACGAGCTCAGTGTCCACAGCTACCGTGGCTTTTGTTATTAGGGGAACAGAAAACCTGGCCTGGTCAGGATCTCCTTTAACAATGACATTTTCTTGGATGTTTTACTTAGTTAATGCAATTGCAGCGAACAACACTGAATTATTATACACTAATCTTTGTTGCATAAAGAGACCCTAAGTAAATGGTTCAACAAACATAGGGATATTGTTGCAGGTAAGGACCCTCAAAGACTGGAGGGAGGATGGAGATTTCTGAATGTCTCTGATTGGTAATTTTATTTTATTTTTTATGTTAAGGCTATTGTCAAATAAAAAAGACAAAAGGAAGGCGGGAGGTGACATGAGTGTGATCTACTATGAAAAATTTTGCTTATAATGAACCATCTTCTTCACTTTGCAAAAATATTTATAAAATTGGCTTGTGCTCATGCAGAAGCCATTTTTTTTTCCCTAGGAGGTGGTTCCACCTTAAACATCTGTTATCCTGACTTTAGCAATCACGTGGAGAACCTATAAACAGGGCTTCTGCTCATTAGTCTTTCTTCCTATAGAAGCGTGCCCATATCATTTCCTATCCATTCCTTATGCATTTCTTTGGTTTGCTGCTTTGACTGTTGGGCTGTGGTTATCTGATTTAGTGAAAGCTTATCAAAGAGTTGCTCCCTGCCCGTCCTTAGCATATATAACTGTATCATCAGTCTGGACAGGAAAACACTTGAACATGTTTTATTTTTCAGATGTTTTTTACCTGGTCTGGCTTTCTGTGGCGAGGAACAAAGTATTAGCTCCTTTGGCGCTAATGCAAGTAACTCCCGGCCTGATGCAGAGCTCCGTGAGGCCTCCCTGCAGACAGCGTGAAAGCTTCTTGTTTCACTTCTTAGAATTTATTAGTATTAAAGTTCAGCAAAGCCTAGATGAATGATTGCAGAAAATAAACGCCCCTAGGAATTACAAACAAGGTGAGCTACGGAAGCTGCTCTTGCACTGAAATCAGACAAGATCCACATTTGGTTCTCTTTCGTGTGTCTCTTGCAATTTTTGAAAGGAAATGGTACAGTGACAATGACTGGTTTTAGTAACACACTGTAATTGTCACAGTGTTAGGACACAAACCATTGTGAAGCGGGGGGGGGGAAAGCTGAAAGTGACCAGCAAGGACACTTTAATGAACACTTGAATGCACCTCAAATGAAAACCAGATGTTCTTTGTGAACTTGAGCAGTAAGCCGCCTGTTCCGATTGAGGAAACGGCACCTTCATCAAGGACAGGGAACAAGGAGAGATCTTTTCCAATGACAATGTGTATTTTTTGTATACCTCTGTATCTTTCTGAACCTTTATGGCATATTTACAACTGCTGATGTAAACAGCAAACCATGATGCTGTAATCTTATGATTTGAACAGTACAGTTCTTTATTTAAGAAAGCTCTGTAACACAATTTGTTTAGCAAATGGAAAATACTTCAGCGAAGTAACTACCATAAAACTACAGGAAGAAATATTTCCTTGCTATTTCACTGCACCAGAAGGAATACTGCAAATAAAGTGATGCAGTAAGTAGAGTTTGATATTTCAGTGTAGCTTTGACTTAAAAGATTGTAAATACCACTTTTTTATTTTTCTATCCATTCTTCAAGTTCTATTGGGACTGCCTAGACCTGGCAAACAAACCACTGTCAGGAAACTAAAAATTCCTGGGAGAATTAGTTGTGGTATTTATGTGCATGTGTGTATCTATGTGAGTACATACTTGGACATTCAGAGCTAACTGCTCTCTGCTTCATCACTTGTTGGACTTTCAGTGAAAATACAAGTGAGCTCCTGGTTGTTTTAGCTGGAGATGAGGAATGGGGAGGAATAGCCAGCTTCTTGTAGCTGTCCCTCTTCACTATGTCAGAACATAACTTTAGGACTATGTGTATTGTATTATTTCATGAATTACTAATGTAATCTGAGTCATTACAATCTGCCACATCAGGGCCTACTGAATGGAAATGGAATGTATCATGCCAAGATCTATTTGGAGACAATTTAATTTATGGCTTATTGACTAAAACTTGTAACTGTTTTCGTCTGAGCTTTTAATATATCCTGCATAAGAATCTATCAAAGCACTTGTTCTATAATAAGAGATGTAAGGAGGTCTGAAAGACCAGCAGTGGTGGCTAATGCTAAGCAATATACTACAGCTACAAGTTATTATTTCTTTGTGCATTAATTCTTCTGTAATTAATATTTAATTAGCCATTTATTTGTTTAGATAATAGATTAGGATGTTAAGATTATAGAAAAATTCAGTTTGGAAGGCAACCTAGGAGATGCCTAGTCCAACCTCCTGCTCAAAGCAGGGTCACCTATAAGTTCAGACCTGGTTGCTTAGAGCCTTATCTAGTCCTGTCTTGAAAAACTGCAAGCTTTACAGCTCGAGGTGAAAAAGGTTCTCCTATAATCCCCTCTGAAATTTGTGTTTCATCTCATGTCCATTGTCCCTCATCCTGCATCATGCAACACTGTAAAGCACCTGGCTCTTGTCTTCTTGATGACTGCCTTGCAGACACTGGAAGGCTGCTATTAGGTTCCCCTTAAGCCTGCTGAACTTGGTAATGTTTGCCTGGTTTAATCTACGGGACAAGCCACGTGTTATTTTGAGGAATAAAGGCCGGGTTTTCACCTTTAAACAACTCCAAACAGCTCACTGTTGGCACATGTTTAGGTCCTTGAGACTTTTTTCCCTCTTTGTTAGTACTGTGCCTCTCTGTGCTGGACGAGTGTTGGTCTGACATCAGTGAGTGGTTGCAAGTCTTGTGCCCAGAGGTTCAGTGTGGGGATAAGTAAAATTCTGGGGCGGTAGTTTAATTTGTGAATACTTGGTGTTCTCTTTTGGCTGCAGAAGGGTTTTGGTTTCCAGTGTCTCTTCACATAATAGGTAATAATCTGCTATTTAATAGCACAAGGCTCCTCCAGAGATCAGTGGATCTTTCCTATCTTGTGCTGTTTCCTCTTAATCTATTCAGGATGAGGTACCCTCTTTGCATCCTTCTTTCTTTCCGCCCTTTTGCAGGGATTTTAAACTCTAAAATGAAAGTCAGATCCACGAAGCTATTGGGAACACCAGCTCATCTTCACTAGACTATACAGTTTATGCCATTACTTTGTATTTCATACAGCTATTAGGACATCTGCTCCTGGTCTTCCATTGTTACCTTGTTTTCTCTATATTTCTTTAGCACATTTTTCAGCACAGGTATCTGAAAATGTTCATACTATGAAAAGTGGTCAATCTGTTTCTATAAAGAGGTTGGTTTGTTTGGTTTTTTTTCTTCCACAAATGAATGAGTCTCAGCTTCCTGAGAATGTGTTTCAAAGTTGCTGTTAGCTGTCTTCATCACTTTGCATTTGAAATTGTTTTGTTTCTGTGGCAGGATTGAGCCTGGAATGGCAGGAGTAGGTGGGGGCCTTCCCATATGTGCTCAAAGGGAATTCAAGGAAGTATCTTACATTTTCTTCGAAGTGAAGTGCCAAAATTGACCAGAAAGAAACATTGTCTATATCAGTCCTATTTTTCACATTTTCCACTTGAAAGAAGTAGTCCTGTGTGTGCCTAAAGATATACGTGAAAATCGATTACTTACTGGCCAGGAGTTTAAGCACACAGAACTGACTTTGTCTGTATTACTGAGTTTACATAGAGCAGTTACAGCACACCAGAAATTACTGTGTGTAAGATGTTGGAAAGACCAATTCATAGATATTTTTGGAGCCTTGCTCATCTGTCACAGATTTATGCTTGGCTTCACAGTTCCTGTCCTTATAGGAGACCTGTGGACTTGTAGCTGCGTTGCATGAAGCTGAAGCCTTCATGAAGTCAGTCTGTATTATTTTGAGCACAAACTGCTGGCAAAAAGCATGAGGAATTCCTATCAGAGAATTCTCTGATAGTTTTGTACTTGGTATTTGGAGATTTTTTTTTTTCCCCCACAATATGTAGTATTTCTACTGTAAAGACTCAGTTTACTTTGGCTAGATGTAAAGGTGGAAAGCTTTTATTTTAATTTCTGCATGGAAATGAGTGGCAGTTCAGCATGTTGTTCTTATCCTTGGAAGACTTGTAGGAGATTTAGTGCCATGTGAGAGTGAGGAGAAAGGTACTAGATGGATGGATAGAAAAGCATGAGAACAGAGGGGAGCGGATCACCAGGTCTTTCAGAATGACTGCGGTTGTGATCATTTAGATTGGGCTTAGCTACTGATGAACAGTGTCTATGTATAGATAGATGTATAGTTTGCTCTTTGAGCAGATTTGCTGACTCTTGTTTGATAGCATCCCTGCAGTGCCTTGGGAAGGCTTTAGTTAGCGACATGTACCCGGTCCAAGTTCTACAGACTTTGGTTCTATCAGAGCATCCCTCCCATGCTGCAAGCAGGAAAAATATTAGTGTTTTGTTTTTTTTCTATTTTAAGGAGACTTTTTCTCCAGTGTAACTGAAGTTTTGTTGTTCATTATGCCAACTAGTATGTCTCATAGAGAACTGAGGTCATGGAAATTGTCTGGGGAAGGACTTCACAGCAGCAGGAAGGAGTCTAGAAATGGCAGTAAAACTTTTTTCAGTTGGTGATTGAGGCCTGTTGAATTTAAGTGAGCTAATTATGAGATATGACTTGGTACACTGAGGAAGAAAAGATTTTGAGTCATTTCTGTATTTCAAGCTTCAGCAATTTAAAGTGTAATGTCATGTGCTACTGCTTGTTGTTTTATAGAAAAGCCAGGCTGGGATACTGACTCGTGACTTGTAGAAATAGTAAAATATATGCTTATTTGGGAAGTAATTATCAGATTTATTTATATATTTTGAATAGGTCTTGCAAAGATTATCCCAATGTCATCATAAGTTAAATTCACTACTGCTTGAAGTGATAGTAGTACAACAACGTTATGTTTACAGAAGTAGATTTCAAAATAAATATTAGGTAAACCAAATAAGACCCAAATGCACAATAACTTAGGCACAAATGCAGTTTCAAAAATGAGCTTTGGGATGCATTTTACAGGGCAAATATTACATATCTTCCTTCTGTTTCCTCCTAGTTTCTGTGCGCTGAGATTCAGTAATGCATGCATGCAGAAAGCAGAGCTTTCTGAAAGCTTCAAATGGTGTGCTCATTGGTGCCAGATACCAGCTCTTTACTAGAAGACGTTGATGTGTAGAATCACTAGTTAGAAAAAAACCCCTGGATTTGTGAGCTCAAGTTACAATATTTCCATAATATACTGTGGTGATTTTACTGTTTCAGAATACATAGGGCCACTGTTCAGCCACATGGCAGGGCTAAATTTTGCATGTCCTGGAGTATTGCACAAAAACTCTGACTGCCAAAGTTTGGAGTTTAAGGTGGCTGATGGGAATTTTCATAAAGAAAAGAAACCACAAAAAAAGGAAATTATACTACTTAGACTTTTGACTCCTACCAAAATATCTCCATGGTATTTTCTCATTCGAGTGTCTTTTTGCTCTTACTACTTATTGGAATTTTGTCTTAGTCTGGGAAAGCATTGTAACAGGGAGTAGAAATCTCAGATTATAATTTAAATCTATGGTATGATTGCTATTGCAACATTGGATATATAGCTATCTGCTGAGGTTTTGGTACAAGAATGCTAGTTCCTGGGGGGAGAGATGGAGTTGGTAACTTAATAGGAAAAATAAATAGAAGGTCCCACTCTTAAAAAACCCAAATCCCTCTGCCTCTAACCCATTAAAGTTTGGGCACCATTCAAAGTAGTTCAGAATTAAAGTTATACTCCAACAAGCCATTGTAGAAATACAACCTGGAAAAGGAAGAGGCAAGTGTCTTTCATATTTGTCCTATATTTTATAGAAAGCAGGGAAAAGTCTGCGTTTTATGACTTGTATATTTTAGCTTGATTTAGTGGAGGTCTCCTTAGAGAAGCCGAGAGGTGGATGGGGAACTTCATTAGTTTGTGAAGGACAGAAAAGATTATTGAATAATCAGCAGAGATCTTACTTGCCAGCTGTTTGAATTAAATAAGCTGTAATAAAACATACACAAATCCTCCCAGAGATTTAAGTAGATGACTGTGCCTGAGGAAGTTGAATTACAGAAAAGAACATCTCAATTTCAGCCTGCTGTCTCTGAAACTCATTTCATAGGCCCTGAGAATATTTAACTCTCAGATAAATCAGGGTACTGAGTTCTGGGCACCCAGGTCAGAAAATAGAGCCCCTTGTATTTTCCCAAGGTGTGTGTATGTTTTGTTTGTTTGTGGATAAATAGGTGGAAGAGGTTATCTTATGAATAACGAAAAATGTTTTGTGATAATTTTTCTTAGAATCCTTTTGCTAATCCCCATTAGAATAAAAACTATCCAGTTATTCATTTTGTAAAAACAAAAACATTATTCAGTATCCTGGCGTGGCTGGGCTGGAGTCCTGGCCCAGCCCTGCTCTGCAGGCCAGGGGCAGTTTGGAGCCAGCGCAGCTGAAACAAGTTGGCTCCAGGTGCATCCAACACCATCAGCGTCACACCCGGTATAAAGGGGGGAGTTTGAGGAGGTGACTCTTCCTGCTTCTCCCATCCTTGGAGGATCTTGCTCACCATTCTGCTCTTGAGGACACTTTCCTGTTTATTGTGACCACTGTATGTTCACTGGGGTGAGTATAACTTTATGTACTTTGCTCTACTTTATATTAGTTCGGCTGTTTCATTCAATCCATTTTCATGTCAACCCATGGGTCTCCTCTCCTTTTCCTGATCCCCCTTCTCTGCTGGGGAGGGGTCAGCAGGTGATAGAACAACTGCTGGAGTTTAGCCCCCGATTTGGGCTAAACAGAGAGATGCTCAACTAGCTTTTTCAGACGAGCACGTTTAAATGTTAGGCTCTTGCATGAGGAGCAAAGTCTGATTTTGAACACAGCTGTTAAAATGATCCCAAGTAGATTCACTATAACTTACCTCCTGAGACTCGGCATCTTCTAAAATAAACCAGTAAGGGCTACAGAGCCACCACTATGACTAACACAGGTGGCATGGGCTATATCCTGCTGCCAGGCACTCAGTGGGGAGCCCGTGTGTGTAGGCATGGTGCCCTGCAACGGGCAAGGCCAGTAGAGCCTTCCCTGTGCTTCCCTTTGCAGGTGGCCTTATCTCCTCCTGCTTCCGACTGCATCCCCACTCTGATGCAAGCCCACCTCGCTACCTTGCTGTGCCCGATGATCAACTGACCCCATCGCTCCCACCACCCTGGCCCTGCTGCCGCTGGAGGGGCTGCTCCCTGGATGGGAGAACCTGGCACAGGGCAGGCTGTGACGCAGAAGGATGACCCCAGGGAGAAAAGGTAGCCCTTTCTTCTCTGTACAGTTCTCGTGAAGATCGCTGGCACCCCTAAGCTTAACCGTTATTTCTGAGACTGTCTTCTTCTTTTTTTCCCTTCTATCGCTTTGCATCTCTCTTGCATTCATGGTTTCCTGATTTCATTAATGAAACAGTAGCTCACTTTCCTCTGGAGATTGACAAGTGTTAAGGTGAATTTATCTGAACAGTATCTGAGTGCGGTTAGGCTCATTTCTTGTACTAAACGAGCTCTTCAGTTTGGGATCTACTGCTATAAGCACTCTGACATCCCAAATAAAAATAATGAGCTGCTCTCTTCCAGCAGCGAGCTGCCCTCGGGAGTTCATTAGGACATTAGCTTGGTGAGGGTCCCTGAGGAGTGAAGTTACTTGTCCTTTCGCTTTATGCTTCCCAATGCTCACCCTCCAGGAGGACCTAAAGCCCATTAGTCTCCTAATGCACATCCTGTTTTGCTTATTGCTTTATTAATATTGGGCTGGGAATGAAGAGCAGATCTTGCCCAAAAATGGCAATGGTTTTAGGGAAAAGGGGAAGGAAGACAAGGGTGTTGATTTATTGCCTTTGTGGCACAGCATCGAGTGGAAAACCTGGCTGGCAATGTGAAATCTTGGAGGAAAAGCACCGTGGGGCAGCCACGGTGGAAGGAGGCTGTCTTCATGTCTTTCACTAACACAGATAAATCACAAGTAGAGTGTCAGCCTATGTCCTTAGTCTAGCAAAATAGGAACTATGTTCTTTTGGAGCTGTAGCCATCAACAGACTCTTCTGTGGCACCAGTTGATTGCTTTGTGCTTGAGGGATACCATGTATTTTAAATTCAGTATGGTGAAACTTTAAGTTTGCACAAAAAGTCTTATGCATTTATGTTTTATTGTGAACTTGGGCACTATCACTGCACCTCTGTAATCAACCTGTCAAGTGGAGAGAGTAATATTGATTTCCCATTCATCACTTGGATGCTCATGCACACTGCAGACTACAAATACTCTCTGTGCTCAGCTAGCGTGTTATTTAAGTATTCAGAGCCAAAAGGAAGTGGGAAAGTCAGGCCTTTGGCAGCTGAAGTCAGCTGAAGTAGCTTCCTAAACCAAACAGCTTCACCTAGTCCTAAGGATGGGTATCTACTGTTGTTCTTTGATCTCCTGAAAACTATAGTTGGTTTTACACAATGGCTAGGAATCCTGGTCACAGAACAAGATGCAAAAATCCGCAATCCATAAAGCTTGCAAACTGCAGACTAGTTCAAGTGCAATGGAGTTGCTGAAGCTTAAGGGGTTACTGCCTAGCAGCTGAATTACAGGTGTGCTCTTGAGGATAGCTCAATGAGGTGACGGAGTTAGGAGCTTGTCCAGCTGTGGGATGATGAGAGAAGAAACCGTGTTGGGGTCCTGATGCAGAAAGAACCATTGAGGTGGAGAATCATCAAGATGAGTTTTTCGAGGATACTTGGCTACTTGTCTGAATGGAAGAGGATATTAAACCTCCAGGCCTAGACAGCCACTGAAGTTAGGGTGGGTTCTCCTCCAACAGAGGAAGCATGGTGAGAACCTAAGGAAAAAGAATTGTTTTTGCCTGTGTTTGGCTGGAGCTCAAAGCACAAGCTTGACACAAATGGAAAAGGGTAGAAACCACCGGTGGAGCTTGTAACTAAACAGACGTGCTGAGTCAGTCTTAACCCCCTTTTTCTTGAAGGAGGGCAAACAAATCAGAAGTAAATCCTCTATTCTGCCAGAAAAGCACCAGCTGCTCAGAAGCATGTAGAATATTACACTTCTCTGGCGTATCCCTTGCCGTTATTTCACAGTGGGGCAAAAAGAGGGAAAAACCTCATGAGCTCACCCTCTACCAAGCCAGCCAAGTGTAATAACTTGCAGGGCAAGACACTGGAGGGGAAAACAAACCAGGGAGCGAAACCGAGGCGAGACCCGGGACCAGGCGGGCCCGGGCTGTTTTTCCCAGGTTTTCTCTGCATTTCCCACTCCCGGCGACGGTTCACGCGTCCCAGCGCATCACCGGGCGGCTGCAACAAACCTCTTTGTTCTTTCTTCTCACTTTCCAGCGACTCGAGGTCCCGGCTTCCCGGCGTTAGCCCTTCCCTGCCCGCCGCGC
>JAVSBS010025084.1:0-52293 GCA_033124195.1 Coracias cyanogaster | reverse complement strand
GTTGTCTGTGTAGGAGAGCGATGTAAAAGCCCGTGGGAATGTGAATTTTTCATGCAGCCCTCAAAACAGGACGGGCTGTGTGTGTGTGTGTATGGGGGGCATCCGAACTTCTGCAGTTCCGGCAAATAAAGATGTCCTGGTGTACCTAACGCCAAGGCTTGGAGCCCGAGAAGATGCTCGGGCTTTCGGGGCTGGTTTCTGTTCTTTGCTTGGAAGACGAAGTGTTTGGGGGGACATTCTCTTCAGGATCAGAATGAGTATGCTC
Organism: Coracias cyanogaster; assembly: GCA_033124195.1. Taxonomy (NCBI): domain Eukaryota; kingdom Metazoa; phylum Chordata; class Aves; order Coraciiformes; family Coraciidae; genus Coracias; species Coracias cyanogaster. The sequence continues at coordinate 52,028 of JAVSBS010025084.1, read as the reverse complement.
ATATGGGCTCCTCCTGGATCCTGTTAGCCAGTTTGTAGGAGACATGCCGGAGTACAGCCCAGGCAATCAACACTTCCAGCCTAGTTCAAGCCTGATGACCCTTCTTTTTTCACTTGTTTTTTTTTTTTTTTTTTTTTTTTCCTGATGAATGAAGGGGAGCATTAAAGAGACTGACCTTTCTCTCAGGCCCATGCTGCATAAAGTTTAGAAATTCTAGGTTACTATAACGTGCTACAGTGGCTCAGGGAGGTTATTGAGTGGAGCAGGAGGGAGAGGACAGGACCACTTCGGTGTGTTAGGAGTCTGCTGCAGGGTCCCCTCGTGGGGAGCATGCGGGTGGATCAGGCTGATCCCTCACCCCCGATCTCCAGGCCAAGCGACACACATGTACGCACTGGGAATGGTTGAAAAACACAAGGAGAAAGGGAAAGGACGTGGGCTAGACCAGGGACACGGGATACAAGGATAAACCCTGCTTTTTATAGGTTTACATAAAAAGCACAAGATCCTCCAGCTGCTTAAAATTCCCCTTGCTGGTACAGTGCACCACAGAAAAGCAAGTTAGGAGGAGGAAGCGCTTGAGACAATTTCTGCGATGTATGGTACATTGCATAGGTTATGTTGAAGTCAATCTTGAAGACAGACTTATTTTCTGACCTTTTTCCCCCTTTCAGTTGCTGGAAAAATAATGAGTGCATCTGTGCTTAGATCTAAGGCTGGCACCCGTCTTCCGGAACCTTTGCTGTAATACAGATTGCATTTAACCTGCAAAAAAAAATATGAAAGCCTTTCTAAGCAATACTTTACATCAGAATAGAGGTAAATGCACGGGCTGAGTGTCAGTTGATTCCACCTAGCTAGGGAAAGGCTCTTATTACCTTTAAATTTTGGTGCACACATCACCCATCATTTTCTTTCTCTATTTAAAAGGTAACCCATATATCTGTCGTTTTAGGTTTCCAAAGACTCGTAACTTAATTCCTTCAGGCTATTCATCAGCACAGTAATTAAACTAGCAAATGGATGTAAATAAAGTGAAATTGGTTTCATGACAGATGAGCCGAAGAGGCCTCTGACATGAAACAAGCCAGGACAATAATTATTTCTGCACCGGGCTATATGAAGAACTCCATCTGGATTTATTAGGTGCTGCAAGTTATTTGCTGGGAGCAGGCAAGACAGGAGGACTCACTTTAATTTGACAGGATTTTTTTTTTTTCTTTTTGCATCCTAAGTAGGTTACAGAAATATAAATCTGGAATTAACTTTGGCAGTATACCAAGAATCCTGTACCCAATGTAAAAACTCGGCAGTGAAAATAGGTAGCAGGAGAAAGGCTTATTAAACTATTTCTTCCCAAATACTAAATAGGAGAAAAAATTACATTAAAATCCTGCTCTCGAGCTATCCCCTACTAAAAAAAGAATCCAGATAACAGTGGCAGCCAGTGTATGCTTCTCTTCTGTACAAGTATGTGTGCAATACAATGGAGGCAACCAAAAGAAGGCAAATTTGGAGATCTTGAGAATTCTGAAAAGCTTCTCTGGAAAAAAAAAAAAAAAGTAACATGTAATGCCAGCTAAAAGGTGTTTAGTAAGATGTCCCCGCTCCCTCTTCTCTGTCAAGGAAAAGTTGATACCTGAGGAGAAGAGGGGAGCAGAGAAGAGGGCTGAGAAAGGGAGGGTATGGATTCCACAGGGCTCAACTGTAATTGGAGCCATCAGGTCCAGCTTGGAGTGGAAGTAATATACAGAATAAATAAAAAAAGGGCTCTCACAGCAGGTGCAGATTAGTCCCTTTTCCCCTGAAAAGATTAGAAACCGACTGCTTTATGCTTAAACGTACTCTCAATTATTTAAGCGCCCCTTCGTGATTAGCAAGTAAAAGTAACGCTCCAGAGCGCTGAAGAACTGAAGCAAGGATAAGCTCCGCTTTCCCAGAGCTCACGTAGGCTTTCCAGCAGCAGCAGCCCCGCTCCCCGCCGGCTCGCAGAGCTCGGAGCGGGGAACTCGCCGAGACACATACACCTGGAGGGTGGGGAGCGGGGGGGAGGCGAGAGGGAGGGGAGCAGGAGCAGGAGCAGGAGCAGGAGCAGGAGCAGGAGCAGGAGGAGGAGGGAGGCGGCAGGTACAGCCTGAAAAAGTTCCCCCGTCCAGGCTGTGCAGGGCTGCAGCCCAGCCTTGTTTCACAGGCAGTTGGGATCCGTCGACAGATTTTCCCAGGAATGCTGGACCCTCAGCATCTCTTCCACTGAGCTTGGGGGGAGGGAGGATCAAAAAATCTCGCACCAACCTCCAAACAAAAAAACCCCCAAACCACCCTCTCTGAACGGGCTGGGGATGAACGGAGGATGCCGGGGTTTGCTTGCATACGGCGGTTTAATCAGGGTTCAGGTCTTTCTGCAACCAAATCAGAGGCGTTTTCCACCCTTCCTCACGGAAGGGACTGTGATAACAGCAAAGCCGGGGAGAGATCCTAAAGGGACTGAAATCCCCTTATGTCTGAAGCTTTCCCTTTTAACACACACCAGACTAATTATTTAAAAGTTCTTGTAAAATTAGAAGACATAGCCCAGTCCTTTAATTAGAATACACTGTGAATAGGGATAGCATATGGAGGGGAATGTCAAGAAGAGGGTGCCAGGGGCAGATCCTAGGAAATCTGTATTCATTTCTGGCTCCTATTTGTTCAGTAATCTCTACCATCATAACTAAATCTTGGAGCACTGATGTAGTTCGAGTTGTTGTTGACTCAACGTCAAAATTCAATCACTGGGGGTTTTGCATCAGCCGGGCTACTTATTTGTCTAATAAATCCGTCATTTTGTAAGAAAAATATTTGAGCAGCCGTACTTGACCTCTTGGTATCCACAAGCCACATTTATTTCTACCAGTTTACAAATGCAAAATGGAGATGATCATCTTAATGCCTCGAGGTACTGTGTTGATTTCTGATTGGATTTTAGATGGAAATGTCTATTTTAAATACCCCGTGATTAAATTGTACATATAATAGAATTCATGCCTCTCAGATCAAATCCCGGTTTGCAAGCCCCGATTTTATTTTAAAAGAAATATTATTTAAGCATAAATTGTTTTATTAAATGATTTGTTAACCCCTCGCTGCAAGATTTTATTATAGCCGAGCATCCTTCTCACTGGAAAACTTACTTTGTCCCTGGACCATCCGTTTCTGACTGAAAGCTGTCAGACAAGGGTGGGATGGAAATGCTCCCGTCAGTCTAAATCCGTGCTGGGGGATTTACTGCCCCTATTTTTACGCCTAATTCTTTGGAAAAGGGGGCCACGCTGCACAAGTTTAACTGGAGTGAGGGGAGATAACTTTCTGGAGAGCTTTTTGCTTGGGGGCAGCGGGGAGGCGGGGGCAAGGGCGGGGTTGGGGGTGCGAAAGAATAAACCCAGTGTCAAGAAGAGGGGAGGTCTGGGAGGCTTCCGTCGGGCTGGAGGCCAGCTTCAGCCACCAGCACGACCCCCAGGGAGCCCAGGAGCTCCCCCGCCCCGCCGGGGCCACCCGCGCCCTCCCGGCCGGGCTCCCCCCGGGTTCGCCCCCCGGGCGGCTGCCGGGGTCTTTCCGTCTCCATGGAAATCCAGCCGGGCTGCCAGCGGTCATTATTCCCGTATTAAAGCCGGCTTTCGCTTCGTTCCCCCGGCGTCCACTCGCACCCGGGACCACGAAGGGCTCCGGGGGCACTGGCCAAGCGGCGTGTCCCCCCCCCGGCTCCATCCATCCCCGGCGAGCGCCTCAGCCAAGGGCCCGACTCAAGGATGGGGAGGGGGGAAGCGAAACCTTTCAGCATATTGAAAATATTAATGTTGGCTTGTAGGAATTAATGTAATGGGCCATAGTTATTAACAACTTATAAAGGCTTAAATCAATATAAATTAATTTAATTATGATTTCTAATTGCATTATGCATGATCAATTTGAAACACTACATTAAAGATAATTAGAGCGGGGTGCTAGTCACTAATCACTTCCCTAACAGCTTAATGAAAAGGAATGCCTTGTATTACCTATGGGGTGGACCCGTGAAATAATACAAATGCTTGTTTTCCAATCGAAAATAATCGTACTGTTTAATAGGCGTTTTAATTACTTTGTGGTAAACACAAAACAGGTTTGGACTTTTTACGTGGCCTTGCTTCAATTTTATTGGTGTTGATTGAAGTGCTGATGTATTATCAGTCCCTCTACTGATGACCCGAGGGAAGACTAACTTTTATGTAAAAGTATCATGCTGTCCTCAGAAGCCAGTGCCAAGAGGTCACAGGAGATGGAGGTCCTAGCTTAGCATAATGGGTTTAACATTTCCATGACATCATCAGGGAATCTGAAAAGGAGACTAAGGATAATCAGAGTGGTCATTCAGAAGCGGAGTAAATATTTTATGAGGATATATAGAAGACAGGAAAGAAGGTGGGCAGAAAGGTGAATCTCTACTTCTTCATGCTCTGTGAAGAAGGTTTTTCACTTGGTACCAATTTTGATTGAAAACTTGTGTATTGTTAATACAAAAAAGGGCAGAGCATGACCCTTGCAGGGGTAACTTCCAATTTGTTTTCAGCAGTGATCTAAATACATTTGTATTCATTGTCACCCTTATGGGCTACAGATTATTTCTCTCTTACTTTTCTGGTGTAAATACCTCCTTACTCGAGTCTTCATTCCCCATGCATATTGTCACTTACTCAATAATCTGTTCCTACTTTAATAAAAGAAAGTTCATTTATTGTTAAAATTAGAAGCAAACAACATGAATGATTGCCTTGTTAATGGATGTTGTGAGGCGAAGTAATTGAAAATTCTTTCCCTATGATTAACTTTATTTTCATATCTTTGCCTAATAACCGAAGCAATACTTGCAGCCTATATCTTGGTTAGACTCATTATATAATTCATAGTTTTTAGACAAGTAGCGTGTAATTAGGGAAACTGAGATTTGAGGAGAACAGTAATGAACAGTAGCGTATAATACCCACATTTGTCAGAGTAAGACCTGTTTGAAGAATTCTCCTTCTATTTAGGCCTGATCGAGACCAAGAAGTTTTGGGACTCCTGAGGATAACCGTATCTGAATAAAAAGGAGGAATGAAGGATAGAGCCTAAAACTCATCCAAGGAGTATAGCTCTTTAAGTCTAAGTTATTACAAACGTATTGATTTTAGTACTGAACTATGAGGATGGATGACTATGGATGAAATAATTCTAGGGACATGAATTTGCTCTTTTTTAAATGACTCCTGTTTAAAAGTGCACGGTAGAATAGTTACTTTCCCCTCTCTTTCCTGCAGAGAGAAGGTAGAAGCAGAAATAAGCTTACTTTGCGTAACAATTTTTAAGTATTCCAGTGAAGTGGGACAAATTGCAGGATCAGCCTGGACACTCTCTCTGTTGTTCACAGCTTGAAATGATGTGGCCTCATACTGCCAAGATCCAGTGACAAGATCTGAAAGCAATTCATGGCAAGGTTTTAAAGTGCAGGTACTCCAACTCCAAACTTGCTATTTTGCTTAAGTTAAATCTTCCACAGAAGCTCCCAGCTCCTGCAAGTGAAGTTATAATATATAGCAGTAAGTATATATGGAGTCTAACACCTTGAAGTTACAATGGGATATCAACACAGCTTAAAATACCCAGGTGCCTTATAAATTCCAATGGAGACAAACTCTTGTGTCTCCCATGTCACTTCAGCTATGGCAACTATTCCAGCTGCTGTGACTTTCCCACTATGTTGGTCCATTATCGTACCCTGACCTCTGCCCTAAACAAAATGATTTCCACAACTATTGTTCAGTCTCTTGTCAGGAGTGAGGTGTCTCCCAGCATGACTCTTCCATAGCCAAAGAGCTCACAAGGAGAAAAACAGTTCACTGGATCTCGTAGATTGGCTCAGGGACTAAAGCCTGTATGTAAACTCATCTTGTGATATGCCTTAATTTTCTCTGCCGTGAATAAATACTGCACCAGCCTATGTTTTTAATCCTGCACCTTAGTTGGGGAAGTCTTACCTGCAAAAAGGTGCAAGTAGGGTATTAGCTAATACAACCGCTTTTGAGAATATTGATTTTCTTTTTTTTTTCTTTAAAGTACAAGCACAAAGAAAATCCTTGCTTGTGCAGGGGACCCTTGGCTATAAAAGCCTCACCTGTACACTGTTTGAGTGGTTAGATTGAGAACCACATGGAGTCTATGCTTGTGCTGTTCTTTCATATAGCAATTGATTTCAGATAGCCCTGTGAACCAAGGATGGAGCATGAGCTCTGTTTATATGTCAGAGAGGAATGAAAATAGTTACTTGAGATACAGTGACAACTGAAGCATGTGGCTTTGTAGCTATGGAACTATCCCTCAGTCCTCTCTCTAAATCTAGTCGTTGATAAAACAAACACCTTTGTGGTTCAAACACATCTTTCCATCCTTTTGGGGAGCCTCTGAATGATCGTCACGTTTGCAATTGTAGCAATTCACTAGAGTCTTAGGATCCATTTTGGCCTAGGTTTTTTTTGTTGAATATAAAAATTATTTTTCTCCTCACCTAGAAGTATAGAGAGGGAAACATTTGACTCATTTAACAGTTGTTTTGGGGTTTTTTTATTACACTTGCTCCCTGAAATCTCAAGGCTCCCCGTTTTCTGATTGAACAACTTTTGCATAATCCACTGACAGCTGCAGGAAAATATGTTATCAGAAACTTTAACAGAGTCTTGGCTTTTTAAAGCTTCAAAACAAAACCTGGAAGCTTTGGTTTTCAGTGATAGAACTAAGCACATTTTGATCAGTGGCTTTTTTATTGCTGTGCAGGTAGGACAATTGTGTCTGACCAGGTTGTCATCGTGATCTTGGCAGAGAGCTGCTACACTTGGTGTGAGTATATTGGGTTGCAATGTTGTATTTCTTTTTAAAAATTGAACTGCTCAAAGACTGTTCCACAATCTCAGCTAATTGAACATTGGGTATCATGAGTTTTTTAAAATGCACAGGGTTGTGCGAGAGAAGTTTTTAAGTAATATGAAGCAAGGGAAGGTCTTTTCAGCATCCATGGGAGACTGAAGAGGATGATGCTCTTAGCATGTAATTAAATATTAATAGTGGGCAGAGGCTGGATTTATTTTTATTCTCTAAAACATTGTTAATAGATCTCAGTCTGGCATTGAAAACATTAGGCTCATTGCATTGTGTCTCACCTATTTAACCCTATTTGCGTGTTTAAGTAAACACATCTTAAGGTCTTTTTGTGCTCACGATTGGTGACAAAAACAATCTGTATGTTAAATCAGCGCCTGGCTCAGGAGACAAGCATATTCTGGTTCAAATTCATCCCATCGCAGACTGAGTAAATCAGCCACCAACTATTCTGTCTGTATGTGAACTGATTATGGTTTAGTTGTCCAAAATAAGAGACAAGATCATGGAGTTTATACTCATCCACAAAAATATGTAGAAACATAAAAAAATAAATTGGATTAGGAAACAGATGAATATAATGACCTTCCTTACTCTCAATCAAATGCTGCCAGCTAAGTGTTTGAGTCTGAAAAATTGCACTAATGAAGCTATTTGAAGGCTTTTGTGGACAACTGCTTCCTCTTTGAAGATTAAATGAATGATGTTGATGTGATTAATCTTAGTACAGGGAGTGATGCAGCAGCCAGAAAATACCTTGGTGATTTTCATAATTAAACTGAATCAACATTTCAAAGAAATGCCAGTGTTATCACTTGTATATTAGAATTACATTCATTAGACAGAAGAAACAAATAATTTGAGCAAACAAGATTTTCCTTTTGGTGTACTGAGACTTCTGTCATGTCTCAGAGTATCTTACTATAAATCATCATTACTGTTTAATTTTATCCTTGCTTTTTCAGTTTCTTTTTTTCTGTTTATTTTTCCTTAACTATCCTAATGATTCATGGTTCCTTGTTTCCTGATTACTTATTTCAGTATTAAATAGCCTTTTCCAGTTTTCCAGTTAAAATTGCCTGCCCAGTATGGGATTTCAAACCTGTCACTGAAAAATTATATGAAGAGTTGCTGGTTTATGTGGATAACGGAGTCAGGCATTCCAATGATCTCTAGCTTGACAAAGGCTCATCTATAAAGGACAGGACAAGCCGCAGGATATATGAGAGATGGGAGTGACAACAGTCTTCTGCATAAGACTGAGAATACAAATAGTAGTTCACAGTGACCCCTGGAAATAGCAGTTTGGGTCAGATTCTGCATGTTTAACTCATTTCCTGAGAATCTTACCGATTTCGGTAGGACTGCCCAAAGTAATAGTCCTTAGCAGTTGCTAAAGTGGCAGAATCTGGATTCACATAATTGAACAATCCTAAGCGGTCTTTAATAGTGCATATTTAGAATATTTGAATAATATATGTGCACTATTTTGTAAGAGCTTGAAGTATTAAATGTTTCCCAACATACATGCTTCAACACGTATATGGGCACACGTGTGCACATGTATACTCATAGACCATAAACTTGCCAACCCGCAGAACAGTTTTGACAGAGCAGAAATAAAGAACATCACAAAAACACAGTTAGTTGCTTCTTTAATGTAAATGAAAGTGAAGGTGCAGGGTTAACGACTGATGCATCAATACAAATTCACTGTACTACTCTTTCTATCACCATTTCAGATTATTTGAAAGGTTTCTCTGTGACTTTTGGTAACCCTGATATTTACAGTGTTCTTCTAGTCATCGCACAATCTTTCCTTTTGCAGTTGCTTAATAGAAAAGAAGAAACGAATTCTTCAGCGTAGCGGATAAAACCCTAGCTTCTCACCTTGAGGACCTCAATTTTAGTTCATTCCATAATCTGAAGTGAAACGAGGTTGATGGTCTCCACACAGTCTCTAATATGCAATAATCATCACCACCAAGCTGAAGTTTTCCTTCATATTCAGTTTAAAAGCAGCACATGGATTTGGAATGCTCACTGATCCCAAGGAAAGTGTTTCTGTGGTACGAGCTAGATACAACATAAAGAAAACCCTCACCCTGTCTAACCTTCATTACCTTCACCTAACTTTATCTTTCCACGTAGCTTACCCCATTTACCTCAGCTCATTCTTTCTATCCCACCTCTCACTTCTTTACAGAGAAAACATTGAATTTACTGTCATCCCCTATATCCTTTTGTCTAGATCTTTTACAGTTCTTCTTTATCCTGTGCTATGTCCCTTAGGTTGGGGACTACTCTGCACAGTGCTTTGTATATGACTCAGTGTTTCTTATTATCAGAATAAATGTGATTACTGCCACTACTGAGGCATCTGAAGGTGGGAGACTTCAAGGTACATGCTGTAATTAATGTCCAATATGTGCATCTGGTGGAATTCAAGTGCTGACTGATTTCGTATGCACTTCTGGCATGCTGGGGGACATCGCTGTACTTATGACTCAGCACAGAGTGAACACTGTGATCAAAGAAAATGGTCAGTGAGATGTATGTTCATCTTACCTACCTTTAACTGTAAAAGAGACAAGCTGCCTAGTTTAAGCTAACAGTTAGACTTCTGCTATTGTTCATGAATACAGAGGGAGGTATTTCTGAATGGAGATTTCTTTCATCTGAAGACATCTGACTGAGGTAGCTGAGCTGAATAGCTCTCTGGAGGTGCCTCTCCTTTCCATTGGCTTTAGGTTAGACAGAAAGCCTCTGCTAGTTGACAAACCTTGGAGAGCTATACATCCTCACCTCACCCTTTATGGCCCAGGTCTCCATGGCTTTTAGGTATATCTCAAAAGAGCTTGGGAATATGGCGAGTATGTTCATTCAGGAATTTCTTTTGGATTTTATAGTTACAGCAGATTGGTATGTTGGGCTGGATGTGCTAGAAGTTTTCGTTGCCTTATCAGAGATCCAGCCTGATTTCTTTGCCTTGAGGAGGAGGGGAAGGAGGAGAGGAAGGAGGAAAGAAAAGGTGGATAAAAAGAGGAAGAGTCTTGTTTCCCCTGCAGTCAATAGCAAAATGTATTTTGTAATACTATATCTTTAGCTGTTTTTAAATTTTGTTACATCTGCTCTTAAAAATTACTTCAGTGGGTATCCCTCACGTTATTTCAAATATTTTAAATACAGTTTGCCTTCCCTTCCTCTTCACCTTCTCACTGCAGAACTTGACTTAAGGCTACATTAAGGCAGTAGAAGGCCTAGGTAAGATCAAGGGCCAAGTGTTATGTTGTGCACGCACTGCCTGTGTGAGGACACTGGTCCTGGTCAGGGTGGTGCTGTACCATTGAGCCTGGGAGTTAGAGGAGATTTCCTGGCATGAGTGCATTTGAGAGAGTAAAAAGAGCGGAGATAGTTAGCCAGGATAGGTAGCTCTCAGTGATGTAGTGAGGAATTAACAACAGACAGCGGGTGTGAGTGCAGTATTACACTAGCTACACAGATATAATCAATTCCTTTTGTGTAGATACGGGTATACTGATATCTTCTGTTGGACTAGAACAATTAAGCGGGGTAGGATTCCCTTCAGCTGACTTTAGACATTCAAAAAGTAAGCATTGAACCTGAACCGGTTGTTCAAGGTCTCTCTGGAGTCAGTGTAAAGGGATCAACATCTCATGGGAATTCAGTCCACCTCTGAGCAAGTGTCTCATGCAGGATGGATGAATCGCTCCTTGGAAGTACCTCTTTCTCTTCATTTTTAGAGGATTACAGGTAGGGAGAATTAATCCTTTCCCTCCTGTAAAATATTTATGCTATTTTAATAGTCATCTGGCCATAAAAAGTGCAGGCAGGAGTATATTGTACAACACATACCATACTCTGTGCATACACCGATAAACATACATGTGCTCCATAAGGATAAACATACGATAAACCGATAAAGCTGATAAACATACGGCTCCAGAAGGCAGAGGGAGTAGAATAGGTTTGTTTGGGAGAGGAACAATACCAAAACAGCTTCAGTGGAGAAAATTTAAAGGCAAAATTTGCTTATTTTGTTGGAGAAGATTTCCAGTTCTGTAGCCCTGTTACAAGCTGGGCAGCTTACATTTTCAGACTCTTGAGCAATGGACAGATTGGAGAGGGTGGAAGTTACAGGTGAGCATTTATTAATCCCCAACAGACTGCTGTTGAAAACAAGAATTATAATGACTATTGGCTGAATCATACTGTTTGAAAAAAATATTTAATATGTATGGATAGAAAGGACATTAAGAGCTTTAACAACAAAACCAATGAAAATATCTTCAGAAACAAACACATTTAAAAAGGGACTGAAGTTTCAAAACAAGAGTATATTCCTACTCATCACGGTATTTATAAACACTATGCTTTTAAAAACAAGGAAAGGTGTAATAAGGGATATCTTTTAGCTTACCTTGCCCGTATAATGAATATTCATATTAAACAAGAAAGGTACAACATATAAAGCTTAACTTTGAACTATTTGTTGTTAAAGTTCATTAATTTATCATGTTTATGTATAATGTGCATTTTTATTTCTACTTATTTTTAAAAGTATGAGAAAATAATATGACTTAAAAGATATTATTTTATAACTAGTTTGTGGTAAAATATTTATAGTAGTTGTTTATCCATAATAATGTTGTATATTTAACACAAAGATGAAGAAAGTACAACATTGTTGGCTTAAGGTAAAACTATGTGTTTTTATGGTTTACATTTCAGTATTAATACTTAATGAGTATACAGATGATTTTGTTTCCCATTTAAAAGAGCTGTGTAGGATAGTTATATTTCAAAATAACCGAAGAACTAGATTTTAAATGTTTAACTGTAAAATGGCTTGTAATGAAATATAGATGGCTTTATTTTTTGTAGGAATGGTCCTTTCTCAGTCATGCTAAGTGGTACTGCTAAAAATGTTCCTATTCCAGACTTTCAAATGCCTTTCACAAGTGGCGATGTGGAAGTCTCAGACAGAATAGGGACAGGTGAGTCTGTTCATTGGATCAGGAGACTCAAAGGGCTTGGTTAATTTTCTTACAGAGGTGCTAAGTGTCATTGGAGAGGTGGTAAGGTAACCAAGATATCTGTATTATGTGTTGAACTGGCAGGTACAAAACAGGACCTATATACGTACCGAATTACAGCTGAGCCTAGCCATGATATCTTCTGGTATCAGCAACGGCATTAGACACTATATTTAGGAAAAGGAGTCCCTTGCTGACCTACTTTAGACATTGATTTTATGGAGAGGTGACTTGCACCCTTGAAGTTGCCTTTGTCAATGATAAAGGAAATCCAGAGTGACTGGCCTAGTCATGGGCATTTAAGCTGTATAACTAAAGTTAGGTGAGCTGAATTTTACCTTTGAGACTCAAGTCTCAAACCTAATGCCCTAACCTTCAGCTCAGCTGGTAGTTTATCCTGGGATGCCCACAAAATATTTAAGTTTCTAACCCCTATTCATTCTTGGAACTTCATTAGGAAGCTGGGTAACTAAATTAGGATTTAGCACATAAATTGATAGATCTCCAGCTCCAAAGCCAACAGTGCACTCATGCCATACCTTCTGAACATGGGGCCTTATTGGCTTACAGGTATCAAGTATGCCTATTAAAACACAATTGGAGTTGATCCTGCTGTTTTATCTAAAAAAACTTTATTGTTAGGATATTTGTTCAAGATTTGGCTTCGTGACCTGCTGCAGCTTGAGATGACTTGAACCTCATCTACTACATCTCAAGGAATATCCTGTTTATTACACTATCAAGCCAGCAGGGATTAAAGATCTTGTGTTCTTTCCTGTTAAAGATGGACAACTGTGTAACACTCATTAATCACTAGTCACTGGGAGTGCAAAGAAATGGTAGCATACGCGGGTTACTTTTTGGGAATTCTTCAGAGTCTGGTCTCTTCTTTTGATATTTTTATGAATTGTACTCAATAATTATATAACATAAAACAGGCACACCTTTTCCTAAAAATATTGGCTAGTTCACTTTCTTTGTTTCCTTCCTTCCAGTACAGAAGTCTAGCCACCAGGCTTGAGTCATACATAATTTCTTAGGTCTGCCTTCTCTCTTGTCCCACAAACCTTTGTTGTGAGATGTTAATACATTGTAACTGATTTTAGCCATGTTGTCACATGGAATCTGCTCTTTCAAGAGGTTATCCTCAGCTAAGTACACGGGATTCTTGCAGCATTTGGTCACCTGAATAGTTTTGTGGACTCTGCTGTCTGTATTGGCTGAAGGCAAGATCCAATTCTCCACTTGTTGGCTTCAAGTGCTATGTCAGGTATTCTAGTTTATTCAAGACGGCGGCTCTTGAATATGACATGGATGCAAAGAGACACCCACATCTTATGTAAAGATTATACCCATGATCTCCATTCACTTAGACAACTCCCTTACTAGTGTACACATACATACAGACACCTAAGCTTACATTGCTACAGTCTGGTGTTGAATCTTTTACTCAAGGTTTGATTCAGTTGTCCATGCCCCTAGCGCTATTTCAAATACCATAGGTTAATTTATCCGTGGAGCTTGTGGACATGACACAGGATCTGAGTGAGACTTTTGTTCCCCTGGAGTGTCAGTTAAAGGGCAGTCGGAGGGCTACCCTACACTATCTCATACAGCTTTAGATTCCTACCTACAGACAACTGGATTAAGCTCCTAATGCCAATGTCTAGGCTACAGAGGGAGGCAGTGATATAAGCATATTCTGTGGCTAATATTTCATAACAGCTATCTTTAAGTGAGGTTGCTCCCAGCAGGTAAACTCTCTGGACTGCTCTTTGGTGCCTAGCTCTTTCTTCTAATCAATTAGGAAGCCTAAGCACCCAATTTAGGCAGTCTGTGACTGCCTAATTAATGTTCTTAATTTTCCTAACTCCTAAAAAGGAATTAGAGGATGATATACTTCCTTGAGTCTGTGTCCAAGCAGCCAGTGTTTCATTATTAAAATTATCCAAGAGTTTAAAATCTGCTTTTGACAATCTGATAATTGCCTAAATCCTGATCCACTAGATATATAACACATGCATATGCCATCTTTGGAGTTTAAGTGATTTTATCCAACGCTTTTATTGTATATGCAATATTATAGGAATAGGCTTAACTCCTGATATACCTTGCAGAATTCTGTGGCCCTGTAGATGAATGGGAGATGCCAAGTCCTTCAGAATTTCTTGCATAGAAGTAGAATAGAGCATATGCTTTAAGGTGAGTCTGAACTTGGTTTTATTTAAGGTAGGAAATTCTGATTCAATTAATTCTGTTTTGTTAGGGATTTGAAACAGCATCTCTTACCAAAATGTTCTAAGCATCAGGCTAGTAGATTTTCTGGGGTTGGCTGCTCACAGCCTCTCCTTGCAAGATGTGATGTTCCACTTCACAGAGATTGATTAAATATTCATTAAGCTAGTGAAAGAACAAGCTTCTCAGAAGACAGAAAGAGTCTGGTACTTAAGGCAGTCACCTGGGAAAAAGAAAGATCTGGATTCCAGTCACTGCTGTAATGATTACTTAGTATTAAATACATACACTGATTCACGAACTGGAACCCAGCTTCTTCTTTCTCAGGGGGAGGGGGGTTGACTATACTTCTCACTTTCTGTCTATTGCAGTGATTACTTAATTATCCAGGAAAGCTCTGGCTGGGGAGAATGAGCACTCCTCTGGGAGGTGGAGATCGTAGTTCCACGTAGCAAAGAAAACTGGATGTGTATTTCTTAGGCCCTTTACTATTCAAAAGCTAGAAAAGGAAACCCCTTTCATCAGGGAGTAAAGCGTAACTGAAGGCTTTAGGACCATGAACCCCATGTAGAAGAAGGTACCTCCTCTAATCCAAAAGTAAGTTGCAGAATAAAGAGCAGGTTTAAGGTTTATGCTTAATCTCAACATTTCCTGAAGTGTTTCCTTGCTCAGTATGTCTATGTGGATTCCATCTGTACAATTTGTAAGGAAACAGACATCTAACTCAGGACTGCAGATTCTACCACGAAAGTACACCTTTGGGATAGATGCTGTAACATTTAACTAACATTCCTTGTAGGTATGTCCTTTCAAGTAATATTCTGAAAGGATATTTTGTGTTGCTTCCAGAACTCTTGAAACCAGGGTAGATTTTACCATGGATTTAAAAAGGTGGGGAACGATACCATCAGAGATGTCTTATACACCCGACTTTTCCCATGTGGTTTCAAAAGGAGAAATATTGGAGGATATATTTTGTTAAATAAATCTCTCCAGGATCATTCGCTTTCTTGATACAAGGCTGAGTAATTTCTGACTTTTTTTTTTTAATGTGTATGTTTCTATGCTGACAAATACAAAAAGATGTACATTGATGCGAATAAAATGAACTTCTGGTATACCTCATGGAGTTGTGTGGCTCTGATTCAGAAGCATATGACCTAGGGAGTTTCAGGGTTTTGCCCCATAGGGTGACTCTAACCCATATACATTAATTTAAGCCTATGAGTTTGCTGACTCAGGAACTGTATTACCTGTATCTGCTCAAGATGTTAAAAACCTCTGGCATTAGGAAGTGAGAGAAAGAAAAACAAAATAAATGTTCATTTTCTTATAGAACACATTGAAAAATAAATTTAAAAGACCAAGCAGACAAACCATTTGAATGTCACAATACAAACTAGAGGTAAATTTTACCTGGAAAGATGAATAACTGTTTTTTGTTGCCTCAGAAAGAAGCTGGAAGAAATGGTTCAAGATAAAGAAGGGACTAGATTTATTTTTGC
Organism: Coracias cyanogaster; assembly: GCA_033124195.1. Classification (NCBI taxonomy): domain Eukaryota; kingdom Metazoa; phylum Chordata; class Aves; order Coraciiformes; family Coraciidae; genus Coracias; species Coracias cyanogaster. Next base: position 36,307 of record JAVSBS010025084.1, on the reverse strand, counting down.
ATGAAGATAGATGAAAGTAGACATGAAATATTCCCTTTTTCACATTTTGTATTTTCTCTCTCTCCTTTCTTCCTACTCTTAGTCCTTTATTGTTTCCTTTTCTCTTTGATCCCGTCCCTCTTCCTCTTGTTCTCTCTTTTCTTCCTTAACTCTTTTCCTTTTATCCAACCACAGCCATTCTAGACTCATTTACACAAAATGAAAATCAAAATAATCCTTAAATGAGGGATTTGGCTGCACTCATTCCCAGCCACTTTTTCTGTCCCAATAGTACTAAATATTTATCCAGAAAGCTATGAGAGGAAAGCTAGGATTCTCTGTCTCTGAAAACACAGTCTTTGAACTTTTCAGCCAGAGGAAGTTTTCTGTTGGCTATCACTTATGAAAAACATGTTGGCTTTGTTCATTTTTGTTCTTACTCACTAAAGTTCAACAACCTAAAAGAAATATCTAGGCCTTGATCCCTGAATCTACTGGAAGCAAAAAGGAGAAAGAGAGAGGACTAGAAAGGAAAACTATTAGGCTACATTAAACTAGTGTGTGCTCTTCCAGGCTGAAAGAGAGCAAGATTAACGATGAGATGTGGATAGGATAGGGCAAGAGATACAGAAATTCTCCCTAAAGCCTCTGTACTTCTCTGCTGTTAATGACCTTTTTAGCTTCAACATGCCAGCAGCTTTCTCTGCTACCAGCCTTTCTGAAAAATAAAAGTATATAAGACATTTAAAAGAATTCTAAATTTAACCATGTTAAGAAAAGAGAGAATAAGTGAAGAAATGAGAAACCAGCAAGCAAGCTGGTTCCTTGGTGTGGGTCAGAAGTGCTGAAGGAGACAGCTCACTCTGACGGGGCAGCTGGCACTTTTTTGGTGGGTGCTCAGCTCCTGCCCTGGTATCTGAGACTCATGTTCCAATTAACCCCTACACCGGGAAGTACTCAGGGTTGCTGCTAGGTCACATTTTAATTAAAATTCAGAAGATTCTTGGAACACATGGGGAAGCTCATCGAAGAATTTTTCTCATAACTATTTTACTACTGTCCTCACTCCTTTTTCCTTCCGAAGCCTTCCTCTCTAATCAAGCAATCAAAGACAGGTATCCCACCTGGCAATACAAAGCCTGATCCCCACCACTTGACATGCCATTGTTCATTTTAAAGGAGCGACTCTAAAGTAATTTATGAATGCCAGACTGTTTTTGTATGTGTGCAGCCAAAACAATTGTATGGAAGAAAAATCCCTCAAGAGCTTTAAAACACCAGAGATACCACTTCTGCTCCTGCATTTCTCTTTCAGTTTCTGGCAGTCAGCCTAGCTGAGATATTCTTTCCACGTTTGAAAGCTGTGGCACCACAAAAGATAGAAGTACCAAAAAAGGAGCTACAGATTCTCTGCAGTCTCGCTATGACAGACAGTCAATAAGGATACTTGAGTGTCATCAGGCTAGTGTCAGCAGGCTGTCCTGCTCTGGCATGCAGAGTGGCCAAACAAAGATAATTAGACATTTATTTAGAGATTCATGAGAGACTGTATGCTAATTTCTGTGACATCAATGGCAACCAGTAGGAAAGGGGCAACAAGGGGAAAATGTATATCTGAACTGCTTTCTCTTAAGAACTTGTATATCAGATCTTCAATTAGTAACAAAACCGGGTATTTAGAGCTTTTAAAGAAGAACAGGTATTCCACAGCCCTCTCCCTCTGAGGGTATGAATTTATAGGTATGCATGCCCTAATTGTGCCCTTAAGGCCAACTTCAGAAGGAGAGAGGTGAACATGCACACAGAATATACACCTATGGAGTGGAGGATCTTCTCAGGGTGATACTGCAGGCTGAGGTGCACCTAAAACCTGACGATTCCACCCCAGAGAAATGGAGCTAAGGGGAAAAATTAGGCACTGCTGTTGTTTTCCACAGTCTTAAAAAAATATAAACCTGCCAATGTAGACCTTTAGTTCTTTTCTCTCTCTCTCTTTTTTTTTTCTTTATACTTTCCCTGACCCAAATGCATTTGCACTGCCTTGCTTTCATTTCCTGTAATGGGTTTATACCCAAAAGAAAATATGCACCAGTTTATACCAAGATTGTAGACACATAATGGACAAAACGTATTCATATTATATAGGTTGGGTCTAAGGAACCTCATTCCTGTTAAAATATTTTGGGAATTATGGTGGTTCAAGGAAATTGAAACATTTATGTCTTTAGTTAGTTAGGGTGGGATTAGCATTTCATACCTCTTTCAGAGCTAATTGCCTGGCCTCCTTTTACAGAAAACAAACAACAACAAAAATGTGCTTCTGGGAAGTGACTCTTGCTCCTTTGAAAGTAGATGTCTAAATATGTCAGATGAATTGAGCCCTACAAATGTCTAGTGCTCTCCATTGCTTAAATATCTAGACAACTAATTTATATGTAAATGTTGACACATAAAACATCTCAGGCTGGCTGAGAGGAATCTCACCCATATTGGATTCCTTCAGGTACAGATTCAGGAAAGCATTCATTCTAGAAAATCACTTAAATACACATCTAAAATGTATGGAGCTACTCCAGTATTCTCATCAGCTGGACCGTCCTGTGCAAAGCTCAGATACCCAGCTTTGTTAACCTTGCACTTGTACTGTTGAGACCCTCTAGAACAAATTACTTTTTGAAGGAGATGTTTGGAGTGGTCCAAAATGAAGCAAGGGATTGAGTTAGTCGTCAAGCGGCATGGATGGTCAGAGGCACTCTGACCTATTCTGCTGCTACAGGGATGAATAGGATATTAGTTATACAACACTACAAGACTCATACATTTATTTGTTTGGTTTGTGGGGACAAAAAGAAAAGGAAACTATATGAAATCTTTAAAATGAAGACAGTTGTATTTGAACAATAAATAAAGAATTTTTGGAAGAAATTGTTTTAGGAGAAACTTATTTTTGTTACGGTCCATTGGATTTTAGTGCATTATTTTCATGGGTGTTTTAAGATTACTTTTAATTTAGCGTGTACTTTGCTTATACTGAGCAATAGAAACAAAGCTTTCAAGAAAACAGTCAAATTAGAAGGAAAATCAGTGCAACCAATTCAGCTTATTTTCCCTGATTTCACAAGTGCAGTGCCTTCAAAAATATTGAAGTGCTGCTCTATCTCTGATTATATCCATACCCACGGCTTGAGCAGTACAGTTTATTTGAAGGGACCCACCTTTGCTTGCTCATTGCATTGTCCTCTTAATTTTGCTTGTTACTCTTTTATTTTTTTCATTCTCCTCTGACTAACTGGAAATTGATTTCTTTCTGAGTAGGATGGTTATTTCTGTGCTGTTTAGCTAAGTATTTCATTTGATATTTGATTTTTTAAAAATTTTCCTTCTGTTGCTGGTTTGTCTCTACTGTGTAGTGCTATAATGATTCTTGGTAGGCTTCCTATGCATTGATTAATCCAAATAAGTAAAATGTCAGTATTTATGGTAAGAAGGAGCACACATACATATGTTTCCTGTATATTAGTAATCTGACTCTTTTGTTCTCTTTCTCCCTCTAAATGCAATTACATTACAAAATTGATTTTGCTCCTTTCCAACGCAGAGCTCTAGTGAAACAAAAATTTCTACAGTTAATGGGAATCCTAATTACTTCTTACACATGAGAAACAGTTTATTTTTTAACATTTAGAAGGGACAATTAAATTTTTCTTTCAGTTTGCACAGCATGAATATTATGTATCACAAATGTCATAAGATAACTGTTTTTGCCACATGTAATCCAACTAAAAAATCATTTGTGACAGTCTGCAAAAATGTTTAAAACCATTATTTAGAGGGAAATTTGAGAAAATATTTTCTCATTTCATTTGGGAGGAACTCTATATTGCTACTCTGAGTATAAAATGGATTTATATGATAAAGAGCAGCAAGACACAAGGTCTTATCAACTGAAGTGAAAAATCTCATTTATCTAATCATACACTCCTGTTGTATTTTCATTATAATAAAGTGCATCAGTTAATCTGATGTAAGACTGGCCAAAGGCATAAAAAAATAAGTGATGAAGAAAGAAAAGTTATTCACTTCATTCCCCTGCCAGGCAAGGTTTCAAGAAGCCATCATATGCTGTGAGAATGGCAAAACCACAGAGCCAGCTATATGATGGGCAGAAGTGGATATCTTTATCTGTATGATGACTTATCTCCTGAGGACACTGCACAAGCTACAGCCTCATCCAGACTCAATTTTCTGGAAGATTGCATGTTAGATCATAGTCAAGACCAAAGAGGCTTCTCAACTGGCTTTTAAGTGGTTATCTTTGCAGATACCTACATCAGGACACAATACCTTCTTTGCAGGCATTTATATCATTATTGGAATTCAGACCAATTTGTGGCTATTTAGGAACTTCTGCGTTAGTACCTGCAGGCAGCTGTCCCCAGTCTTCCAAAATAACCAGCAATAGCTGTGAGTGCGAGCAGTGCTGTCCTTTTCTGCTTCCTTCACTTAAGGTTCTCTGCTGTTAAATATCCAGGAGCGCTTGGTGATGATGCCTTGACCTGCCAAGATACCTTATTTCTTGAGTTAAATTATCTGCTTTAAGATATAGTTTGTCAAACAACTGCGTAAGTCAGAGTGGTGGAGAAAAGGTATGGAGACAAGAAGGTAAGAAAATAGGAACGAATATTTATGAGAAAATCACAGTTAAATGTTTGGAATCAGACATCTAAAGTTCCCTGGAAAAACATAACTGCATTCTTTAGTACTAAAAAAAGTCAATTAATAGAACTAGTTGGAAAATTAAGTTTCCATTTCCCAGGAATTTTTGCATTTCAGAATGTGTTAGTCTTTAAAATATGTGAAATGCTGAAATCTCAAATTATTTCCTGTCACAGAAAACCTGAACCACTTTTTATTCAGTAACTTCAAATAATCTTATTACAAATAATTACTTTGATAAAGCCCAAATGTTTTATTTATAAAAAGCATAATATTATCATCTGAAATAAGCAAAACAATATTCAAAACTCCATTTTGGTTTTGATCTATTCAGAATCTTCTCATGGATTGCAAAAGAATTTTTCTAATGAAATAACTCAGAGCAGTTCCCTCAGAAATGTTTAGATCACCTCTTAACTGCCACTGTGTCTACAGCAATCGAAGGAGGAAAGAGTGCTTCCTAGATGCAATAACATGCATCCACAACTTCAATTATGAATTGCATGTTTCAGATAGCCCTCCATGGCAATACTCACAATCCAGCAGAGCTAGCAATATAAATCACAGGGTATAATGTAATGGAAAGGCAACTGAATAGAAAAACATCCTGCAATTTTAGCAAACAGCATGTGCACTCCTTTCGTTTACGGCATGGAGGGTGTTCAGTAAATGCTGATTAGCTTCTACACAAGCTGCAGAAGCCTACTGAGTTTGACATGACATTTCCCCATACCCATAAGTGCTGTTTCAGAGGACTTTAGATGCGGTGCTTGAGGATATGGTGTAGTGGTTAGAGAGATGCTAGGAGAAAGGTTGCACTTGATGACCCTGGAGGTCCTTTCCAACCATAATGATTCTGTGATTCTGTGACTTTGGTGACAAGCAATAACCAACCTTAGCTCTCATATTATGTAGTGATGTGAATTTGGTCTGTTGACCATTAGCCTAATGAGTGCTTCCTAGATTTGGGTTAAGTAGTGAATCTCTGTGGAAGGCCCACAGAGGAGGGAATAGGAAGATTGTCCCGAAGACTGTTGTATCCAAAGTCGTATCTGTTTGACAAACAATCCCTGTGGTTAACCCTCACACATCTCATTTCTCTTTTCCTCCTAAAAATTTTCTCAGATTCTCACTTTAGGTTAAATGCTGAACTTGCTAGGCACTCAGGAAACAAACCACTATCATAAAAAAGAAAGAGACAGGCTATTAATGAAAGACGCCAAAGGAACTGCACCTTCATACAGTTACTGGGATGAGGCTTTAGGCGACACTGTTGCTGACTTTGTTGTTCTCAGTTTGATATCCTCTACTGGCAGTCAATAAGAAAAGTAGAAAGGGTGTTTTAATAAATTTCAGTGCAAAGATTTTACATTTCCAAGGGCCTCTAGACTTCCCCTCCCAGGCTGAAATAGCAAGTGACAGGGAGTTTCCAGCTGAAACCTTTGCATACAAGGTGACAAAGCTTCAGAAAAGAGAGGTCATGCTGCCTGGTAGTCAGAGGATTGTGGTACCCTCCCTGAAGCAGTGGATTGAAATTCTTCTAAGCAAGAGAGGGATTGAATCTCAGACTTGCACAATATGGGTAACCACTTTACCAATAGTCACCATTACTTCTTTTTCCATCTGTACTTTGTCAGGGGCTTAATCTTTTAATTATGTTTGAGGCATGAAATGGATACTGCAGAGCAGTGGGGCACTTCTGGAATAGGAAAGAGAAGGAAGTTAGTGTTCTTGGGCAACCCTGAATGCTAGAAATTGGGAATGTGATGGGTGGGAAGGGCTTTCAGGATCAACCAGATTTTAAACAGATCCTAAAGAAATAACTTCTGGATTTAAATGCATAAAATAGTAGTTAGACACTTAAGTGTCACCTAAATCCCTTTGCGAATCTCTCCTTTACTCCCTCCACCATTCTTTTATGTTCCCATGTGTCCTTTGTGACTAGATGTAAATACCATTATTCTCTTTATAAATGAGACCACAGTATGCCCGCATGTGAGGACACTCACCTGTCTTTTGTCCATAATGTATGTGCTGCTCAGTCACAGTTTGATTTTTTCAATCACGAAACTGTAACTTGGACCACAGATTGCAAGATCCATTTCTGTACCTATGCCACCCTGCAAGGTCAGGCAGTCACAAAGTGCTCTAAGTTGACCGTCAATACTGCTTTCAGATTCACTCTCTTTAACACTGATTGTGCCACGCTTTTCTGAAGAAATTGACCATTGGAAAGAAAAAGAAAAAAAAGGAAAATGAAAAAGTCTTGCTGGAATTCCTAGGTGTGCTCATCCTTTTTTGAATGCCAGTGTTAAAAATGGAATATAAAGTTATTCCTGCTGCAGATCCTGCTTGGAATTATTAATAAGAGTTTGTGACCAGCTTCAGTCCTTGAGTTATTTCATAAAAATAACTGAAAATCTTCATAGTCAGATTTGAGTAAAGCCAGTCCTCAATGGGTACAATCAGAATTGTGTGTTTAATCCGAATATGCTTCAGGTCACTGCTCAGAGTTGTCCTTTTAAAGAACATCAGTTTCCAGTTTCCTTTTCTAGTAGCTATAGAAAATTTCTCCAGTGTCTGGAAACTTATGATCTCTTAGGCAGCTTCAAAGTAAATAACGGTTTCTATGTCAGCTACTCTGCCCAATTTAGTTCTTCAGTCAACTCTACAATTTTTAATATGAATTTTGTTAATGGTGCTTTGTCTGAAAAGATTATCTTGCCTCCAAAAGCTTTCCAGTTCTATTTTGTTTCACTGTTATTTTCAAACCAGTCATTTGTAGAATGAAATGCATTTTGTAGGATCTGTCGTGACACCCCTTTCTGATAGATTCTTCCTCAAACATGAAATTTCTTATGGAAATGACACTTGGTTTTATGCACTTTCCATTTCTTATCCCTGACACTCGGTGCAACTCATACAAGCCGGCACGTTCTCAATCTGTGATGCCCAACTGAGATTATCATTTTTGTACAACTTGTTAATGTCAGTGCCATTTAGAAGTCTCTGCACTGAGCTATGAAATAATTCAGATGCAGAGAGAATCCTCAAAATAGACATTTGAAAAGAGTGCCTGCAGACAAAAAATGTTAAACATCTACTATCATGAATCTTTCTATTTAAGGTGATTCTGCCAAACAGAACTGATGCTCTCAGAATAAGAGTAGGGACATTGGCCAAGTCTCTTGGGATGGCTGTGCTAGTTAAGATGACATAATACTTCCACTGTGATGTTGGCTCTCAGATCCTGATGCTTTACCTGTGACTACAGAAACCCAGTTTCACCCCTCCCTTCCCATACCCTTTAAAAAGTGTATGTTCATTATGTTAGTTCTTTGGCTTTCTACTTATTGCTCTTGATGTGATGTACTGCCACTTATTCTTTGGCCTTACTTTATCCCACTGGTGCTCTAAAAGCTATCCATTTGTTGTAAAATGGGCTTTAAGAAAAAAGGAGGCTTTGGCTCTGTTCCACTTTACCCTTTTTATGGTACTCTAGTGGTGAAAAGGCAGAAAAGATCTATAGGATATGGAGTTTGCACTCAGGAGTTCACTCAAGAAAAGGCAACTTAGCTTCAAGTATTTTTCTCCCCTTTTTTTGGGTACTTTTTCATTGCCTATGTTTAACCGTCCTGGAGAATCTGCTTTTCTAAATTCAGCTTTATACCTTAAGCTTGAATTGTGCATAAAAACACAACCTGCATTTACTGTGCACCAAATTCTGAAGAGGGTATAGCAATGTTTGAAACTAGAGGGTGGTAATTTGACTCCACAGCTGCTTCAAACATCTAAGGGGCACGCATATTAATGTGTGTACAAAATACCTTACAATTTCATAACTGGTTTCTTGTAAAATGTAAGCTCCTACTTTAGGTATTTCATGACTTCAAATAGTGGGTGTGTGATAACTGCAGATATTCTCCCACCCAAAATGTGTTTTAGAGTGTTTGTTGACCTGAATGTCTCCTCTGGTAGGTGTGTAGCTTTAGGGTTATACTCAGCACAATTCATGACCATGAAGTATAGACAATATTAAATAAAAGCATGCTTGAAAAATTGGCTTTTCTATATCTGCAACATATTCAGTTTGCATGTTAGGCAGATTATGGCAGATTATATTTGGTTAGAATACTGATTAATATTTCTTGAAACAATGTTATGCAAATAAGTCTTGATACTGTCCAATATCAGAAAGCCCCAAACTAAACTTGACATTTCTTGAAGCATGCCTGCATTAGGCAATCAGATTTACCTGACTACCACTAATAGCAGCTGTTACTGTGGAGTGATGCAGTACCATGCAGAACAAATACAAGCTTTGGTCCTGGAAACAATATGCCTATATTAGAGGACTATGGCACTTGAAATATGAAGTCTTCCTTCTCTGCAGGGCTAATTAGTTTAGTTCAGCATTGTGTTCCTGTGATCAGAGTGTTTCATGTCACACAACTATCAAGCCTTTTCTTAGGTATTGGTCTCTATACTGTAAACATAAGCAGTCAATAACTAGGCTATTACTTATTAACAAGGTAGAGAGTATTAAATCCAAGGAGATTTCCTGACAGGTTCAGCTCACTTTTTGGGTTATCTGTTGCTGGACGCACCTTTCACTTCAGTTTTTGCTGCTTAGACTGTGTTTCAGTGGGGTGTTGGAGTGTGTTGTAGGCTGAACTCCCTGCTACTGTTAAGTCCTGTTCTTCTTTCTGCTCCCACCTGGCCTTTCTTCAAGGGCTTGTAGTGATAGGATGAAGAGTAATGGGTTCAAACTGGAAGAGTGTAGATTTAGATTAGATGTAAAGAAGTTCTTCACTATGAGGGTGGTGATACACTGGAACAGGTTGCCCAGGAGCTTTGTGGATGCTCCATCACGACCAGGTTGGATGGAGCCTTGCACAACCTGGTCTAGTGGGATGTGTCCTTGCCCATGGCAGGGGGGTTGGAACTAGATGGTCTTTAAGGTCCCTTCCAACTTAACCCATTCCATGATTCTATGATAATACTGCTCACCTTATGCCAGTGCAAATGCTCACTGAGTCTTCAGTGAGCTGACTAATCTCATTGACATTCTGACAACTATCCCACCATAACACAACAATGACATCAACAAGCAGATAGCTTCTAGTAGGTCACCAAATTGAGTCAGTCTGACAAATGTTTAGTGAAAGGAAAGACAAGGAAAGGTAGGAACAGGAAGGTGTGACTGGGAACATCTCCCCCTTTTTGGAGGGATCTGCTAGATGAGACCAATTGCTTGAGAAGCCATGACCATAGCAGGTAAATTAAGTGAATGCCAGGCAAAAAATCTCCATAACTGTGCAAGCCTACATGTGCAAAAGCTGTGGTTCCATGCTATTATTCTCTGTCCTTTGTGCTAGGAAGAGGCAAATTCACTTCAGCAAACCAACCAGTCCTCCTGTAAATCATAGTTCCTGAGTTACTAGTACATTAAATCAGATCTTCAGATGGCCTATTTACAAGAAAATGTATCTAAAAGTCAGGCCTTTCCCCCAGTATTTTTAAATAAATGGACAAAATTTTCCATGCCACATGAGCAACTGAGAAGTAGTGACTGAGAGAAATGCTCTTCACCATGGAGAGAAAAGGAAAAGGATGAGGTAGACTGAGCAGAAAGTCATCAGACTAAGTCTGGAGGTGCAACTATGGATAATTTTTGTAATATAAGAAGAACCATAGAAGGGTATTCTTGTGATAAGACCTGAAGATTTGGGGAATTTATTGAAGACTAAAGCCCATACAGTAAATCATGGCCTTGTCTAAAAAGCTGTATTTTTATCTCTGGCTATGAATAACTGTAGTATTTAATGTACATAAATATTTTATGATTAACTTTGGTTAAGAGCTATGCTATCTCTGTTCATATCATAAATTCAAGCTCTGAAGCAATAGCTTGGACAAAACACTAAGGACTCAATTGTGCCTTGAAGGCACGGCGCCACATTGGGCATAATGCAGAGGTACATCACCTCGGCAGGAGCTCCAGGAGGGGTTGTACCTCAGGCATGCACTCTGCCTCCTGGAGCTCTTGGGGAATGCAGCTAATGTTTTCCACTTACATGGAGTGCAGCATGTACTCCACTCCAAATGCAGGCAGCTCTCCTGGCCTCAGAAGATCCAACTACAGCCTGGGACTCTTCAGCCTTGTGAGCCTGCCTCATTTTCTCTGAAACAACTGTACCAGCAAAGGCCCTAGCAGCATCTTTGAAGGAGCCATCATGAAGTCCAGTGGTTGCCCCTTCTCTGTACCGGGCTTACAGGCATGCCATTTGTGACAACTCTTTAACAATCCAGCGGGCAGACTGTAGTGGGGAACTCTCACTTAACTCCATATTTTAGGATGTCTCAAGAGTACATGTGTATGCTATTGGGATAGGTTCACCACTCTGTACCTCACGTAACAACTATCCTGCCTGGCAGAAGGACAGGTGCTTTTTTGCAGGCAGCCTGAAAGAAAAGATTTTGATGATGCATCTTAAAATTCTTCTGGTCTGCATGGTGTCCTAGGACCTCAGCTAAGGTACAGTACAGAGGCTGGTGGAAATATCACCCACCAAGAAGAGTACAAGGACTATAATGAAGTCTGCTCCTCACCAGGAAAGTGGTGAGCAGAGGTTCACACTCCTTTATTCTGCAGACCTAAACATACAGTCTCAACATAAGTCCCTGAAAATAGCCTGCAATGTTTATAAACTTAATGCATTTTTTTTTAAGGGAATAAAAGTTTGTACATGAGGGAAATGCCCATCATTTGTGTAGTACAGTAGGACATTGGCATGTAAGGATGTACATTTCATGGATAAAATTGGAACTCATTATTTGCTGGCTGTTTAAAGTGTGCCAAAGATGTCAGACACTCCATTTCTTTGTCTGTTCATAGTGTGCTTCCTTTCAGTCCTTGTTCTGTGAGCTCTTCATATATGCATGGGGTTTGATGCTGCTGCTATTTTGTGTGGCTGTGATGGTGATCTGGTTGTCGGTGGGAGGCTTCAGTGGATTACTGTGGTTATACTATCTTGCCAGGTAAATGCATAGATAGTTCTTAAATCCATTCTCCCCTAGGCTCTCTATCCTGTTGTTTATTATCGTCATTATTAGAAAGTGATTAATGACTAACTTGAACCTTATGGTAACAACATAAGCCCATTCCTTTTTCCACTAACCACTATGGACACAGAGAAGATATTATCTGTTCTTTTTGAGATCATTTTACTCTTTTTAATAATACAAAAAATATCATTGCACTGCCTCTCAGGACTTCTCTAGACTGAACAACCTCATTATGTCAACCTTTTCTTGTAGTCCCCATTTCTTGCACTCTGATCATCTTTGTGCTTTGAACTCCTTTCAGATGTTGCGCTTTTTCACTGAGGTACACTGACCACCATAACAGAGCTGAAGTGCTACCAGTCCTGAATACAGTGGATTGTTTTGGGCTGTACATAGCCTATCACACTCCTTTTTGTTATTCTAGTCATTATGTCACCTTGTACATGATTTGATGTTGTAGATAAGGCTGTAGAAAGAATGGCTTTTTTTATGCAGAATTCTGACTAACAGGGGACAGCTCATTGAAAATCTGATGGTGGAATACAACTTTGGGTGAAAGGGACCACAAGTTCATCATACTGAGAACAGGGAGGAGTGAGAACAGCAGAGTAGGCATAATGGACTTCAAAAAAACACTCTTCAACAGCTGAGGGAACTGGTAAGTAGGGTCCCTTGGGAAGATGATATAAAGGATAAAGGAATTCAGGAGACCTGGCAGTTATTGAAAGAGACTGTATTAAAAGCACAAAGCAAAGCATTTTGATGCGAAGGAGAGCTTGGAAACATAGCAAGAGACAATGTGGCTGAATCATGAACTCTTTAAGGACTAAAGAATAAAAAAAAAAAAAGAGGGAGCTATATTAAAGTGGAAACAAGGACAGCTGAATAAGGATGTGTGTGGAGGATAATAGCATAAGCATGTAGGGATGAACTCAGGAAGACTAAAATGCAAAATGACTTACAACTAACAAGGGACATGAAAGGCAACCAGACAAGGTTCTAGAAATACATTAGGGAGAGAAGACAGGGAAAGCAAGAAAAAGTATCAGTTCCATACTGAAGAAGGAAGGACAGTAAATAACAGAAGGCACAGAGAAAGTACATTACACTTTTTTCCCTATTCTTTTAAATTAACAAAACTAAATTAAAAGGAGTTAGCATAACATGTCAGCGGAGCCTGATGAAATACACCCTCGAATTCATAGGATGTTAGCTGAAGCAGCAGCTGAGCTATCACTTCTGGGAATTAATGGAAGCTAAGTGAGACTGGAAGAAGGGCACTTAGGCTATATCTAAATCGGCAAGTAGTGCAGCACGGTAGGAGTAGCTACATTGAGACAGCGTTGATGTGGAAGACCCTAAGTCTGCACAATGCCTTTCTTCAAACTGAGTTTTGTTTGGTCCCATGCAGCACACATGGTGGGCTTTTTATGGGTGTTTTGCAGTTTAGTTTAATCCAGAAGGAACTCAGGAAACTCATTGTGAATGAAAGCATGAGGACCATCAGGAGATTTGCTTCAGAAGGATACCTTTCATTTGAACTGAAGTGGCAATGTAGGCGTACTCATTTAGAACTAAACTGGGGGGAAATAAATGAGGAAAATACAGACAAGTCTACCCATCTTCAATAGCAAGTCATTCTAACTTCATTTTTAATTGAAAGAGAGAGAGAAAAAAAATCAATGTTTGGGGTAATGGTAGGTTATAAGTGTGTGGCATAATTTAACTTTGGATCAGTCTGAACACTCTCATGTAGGACTTTCATGAGCAAATTGGATAAATAGTTGCATGAAATCACTGTTACACTTGTGTCTGAGGTGGAAAACTTTGCTCAAAATAATTATGAACTGGGCTGTGAGGACAACATTTCAGAGTAGATCCTGCAGAAGTCTGTACTAAGCAGGAGTTGAATTAATAACTTGGATGATGGAAGCGAGTCTAGGTTTGTACATTTTGTTCATGACACTAAGCTAAGGAGTTCTGCAAGTGAGAAGGGAGACAGGATCTAATTGTATTAGATCAGAATTTAAAATGTTCTTGCTATATAAAAAATATAGTTGACCCCAAATCCACATGATGGAGTTCAGTAAGAATTTCCAACAAAAAAGAACTGAAGAGCACACAAACAGCGTGGGGAATATCTAGTCAGGCAGCAGGCACTGCAGAAACAGAACAGGGATGGCAATCAACTCTGGTGAAACAGAGGCAAATGTCGTTCTCAAATGTTTTAACAGGAGTGTCACATATAAGATAAGGACTTAACTATTTTGCATTGCAGGTGAGGCCTCATGGGAAGCCTGTCCTTAGTTTTGGCCTCAACACTTAAACAAAGTTGTTGACAAAATTGAAGACTCCAGCTGAGCACAAGAGTGATATGACATTTAGGATACTTAAGAACTAAATAAAGGTTGAATAAATCGATAAAGTTGAGGTAAAAAAGAAAGAGAAGGCAAAGGAAACACATGAAAACATGGACATTTCCCAAATTTAAGTTGCCTCTTCACCGTGGTCTAACCAGAGAAAACCAAGTACAGTAGGAGTAAATGAGAATGTCAGATACTTGATGATACCAAACCAGTAATTGCAGCTTGAATCAAGCTAAAGGTTTTTTGCTAAGCAAACTAAAGAGGAAAAACACATTTATTTGAACAAGACAAAAGGTTACAAAAGTACAAAGTTAGAATTACTTGCCAGCCCAACATGGATGTCTTGGAATACTCTTGGGAATCCCACTTAATGCTAGCAAGCATCTATGTTTGGGCACCTGACCTGAGACTTCAGAGTTTATGGATTTACTCTTATTTTAAGTGTTAAGGCAAACAGGTAAGAGAAAATTATTATCACATCTGGGTAACAACAATGATTCTGGTCACGAAATGAAAAGCATCTCAAACAGGCATGTAGAGTAGGCAGTTTACATACGGCCAACCACTATTATTTAGTATATGACTTGTTTGTTCCTGCTACTGTGCAATATCTGCTTCAAACTAGAAGGAAAATCCATACTCCAAAGCATTTACAGTCGAAATAGCGGTAAAGAAGAAGAACAAAAGCAATAGTTAGCTTTGATGCAATTGTGCCCACAAACCATCCAATTCACCTTGGATTTGGGATGTGCCTACTTCAGATTACTTCCCTCAAGTGATCAGTAGGATTCACTGTGTCCTCCATGCTAGGTTTTATTGCCTAATAACATTAGCTATGCTCTGTATATTGAGAGCACGTGGTATTCATGTCCTTTTCTGTGTATATTTGGTGGCCATACCTAATTTTCCATAGGTCTCTTGAGCAGGGCACTTATCCTGCTGCTTTTTCTCACTTTCAGTTCCCCTTGTTTCCCTGCCAGTTTGGCTTGGATCTGGTGTGCCCACTGATTCACCTGCCTGTGTTGCACTTCGTTGTTTAGTTTGCCCCTCTGGAGCTTATTGTTGTTAACAGCAGTGAATTCCCCCCACTATGAGCAGGTCATACCTTCCACTGAGCCCCACCAGCTACATCTGTCTTCCAGCCACAGCCCTCATCTGCTTATATAGACAGGAGATGTAGGAGCTAGACAGTGGTGGCCAGAAATGGAGAGGCAATGGCTTCATTGCTCTCATTCTGAACACCGAAGTGAAGCGAGTAGACTGCTTTGATTATTTCTATTTTCAATATGGTCCCACTAAGAGATAAATCCTCAACAGCTGAGACATCCTACTCTGGAGTTACTTATAACCCCTGCACCAAACTGTTCTCATGCCTCAAGAGGTACTACTACACCTACAGCTCTGAGCCATGGCCCATCGCTGTTACCTGAGATACTTACCCATTTGTGAGCCCTATGTGCAAAATCCCTTTCAAACACAATTCCAATACAAGGGGAGGTAAGGAAAAAAAAGGTAACAGATGCAACCTTACATACAATCCACTTGGTTCACTGTGGGCACACTTTTATGGGGACAAGGCACTTGGCCCAGAGCACTGCAAAAAGGCAAATTTTAATGTGAGAGTATGTGAAAGAAATGTTGATGAAGCAAGCAACATGAAGTTTGCTGAGGGTAAATATGGTATATATTCTTATATGTCATACACTAACAAATGGATAAGACAGTAGAGGGGTTCAAAAGGGAGCTTCATGATCAACTTGATGTGAAAAAAATTGTGCACCGGTATTTGTATGTACTGAAGAAAAATAAGGAAACAGACAATATGGTTAGACTGGACCTTAGGAAAAAATTTTTCATGGAAAGAGTAGTCAGATACTGGAATAGGCTGCCCAGGGAGGTGGTTAAGTCACCATTCCTGGATGTGTTTAAGGGTCATTTAGATGTGGTGTTGGGGGATATGGTTTAGGGGAGAACTTTTTAGAGCAGGGTTGATGGTTGGCCTCGATGATCCCAAGGGTCTTTTCCAACCTGAATGATTCTATGATTCTGTATGTGTGAAGGTTACATATCCTAGAAGACCTTAAGGAGAATGGAATTTACATGTAATGCCAAAGTTGCCCTCTAATGAAGCTTTAACCCATGCCTACTGTAATCTCTTGATCTAAGAAACACAAGTATTTCAGCATGGTGTGCATGCACGCTTTCCTTTTATAGACAGCTTTATAGGTTATTTTAAACCACTGTACAAAACTAAATGAACATTCTATGAAAGTGCATTATTATTTTTTAAAACCAGTATGTAGGAGGAAGTAATGAGACATATTGGATGTTATTATCAAGCATATTACTAAACTGGTTGTAAGACTTTATTCATAAATGCCATTTTAAAATTAATTCAGATGAGTATAAATGTCTGTGAAATTACTGTTTTCACTCAGTCTTCTTTGATATTAATAAAAAAGTGTATTAACATAAGAAAAATGGGATAGTTCTCTGAGTAGTAACAGAAGTTTGGTAATGTACCAACTTTTCAGTAAATTATATTGATAATTAAACGTCTAGTGTTGCTTACCTTAATGTATTTCTACATATTTTATGTAAGGTTTTGCCAAGAAATCAGCTTCATATAAAGGAGAAAAAAAAACCCTAGCTCTTCAGATTAAAACCTAGTAGTATCATTTCGTCAATGAAATATATCAATTGTGAAAGTTAGCTCCCACTAATGTGCTCACTGCAACATTATTGGTGGTAATATACTTAATTAGTGAATTTAATATAAGATTTATTTTATTCACAGTAGCTTGATCTGATAAAATCCTTCATTCCAATTCATTTAATAGGTAGATTATAGAAACTACATTAATATTACATCCATGAGCAAAAAGATTACCCTACAGTTAATGATTCCCTTGGGTTCCCCTTTTCTGACAAGGCTCAGAGCCAAAAATTTAGAATTTTTTTCCTTCTCTCTGAAATAAAGAAACATTGCTATGTAAGAAATCAAGTGCTGCGTTCTTTTTGTAACATCTGCGTTCAGAACTAATGAGAACTGACAAAATTAATCCCTGAAACAAATGCTCTGCTTTGTATTGACAAAGATCCATTTTAGAGTAAAAAAAAAGATCCCAAAGGCTGTTGGATACATCTGCCAAATGACTCATAAAGTATCTAGAACTGATCAGGGTCAGAGGAAGAATTAATCATCTTAAAGGATGCTGTAAGGAAAGTTCTAAAGCCAAGCAGTGCTGTTTCTTGGTGTATTATGTGCACATGTGAAAGGCTTGATAGCGGCACACCAGTGTTTCAATGGTTTCCACAAGTTGTGGTTCAGAAGATCTTACATTAGTTCACTTTGCATCTGCTTTTGCTTCACAAGGGCTGGAATTATCACTCTTTAATACCTGTTACTACAACATAATTATCTTGCCATTGTTCTAGCATTTGTGTGGGGCAGGAGAGTGAAAGTTTGGGTCTCTGCCTACTGCAGATCTGGACCAGAAGCTAAACAGGAAAACTGTGGAGATAAAAGGGAGGAGAGATTTTGAAAGGGTGTACTTTATGGTCTTCCAGAAAGCCTTGAAGTACACTGTCCAGGCAATATTTCAGGGAGAGAGATAAATGTTGCTCAATGCAATAACATATTTCAGTAGAAAAGAATAAATAAGAATGATACGGATCTTAGGCGTTTGCCTGCTTTTAGGGATATCGGTACAAGAGCACACAAAAACTGTGCCATAATAGAAGACAAACTGGCATTGTTGCCATCAGAAGGCAATTCATCCCAGTCTAAGATGGTAGATGAGATTGGTATCTGCAACTACCCCTCGTCCTTCACTCAATGTGTCTCAGTGTGGAGACAGCTTGAACAAAATGTGTAACTTTAAATAGGAAGCAAGAAAACCTGGCCTCGGAGTCTGAAAACATGTATTTTGTCCAGACAAGAAATACACCTTAAAAACATTTAATGCTCAACCTCTTTGAATTTTGTTTCTTTGCTCTCTGGTTCCTGGATCTGCAAGAGGTACATTTTTATTCTCATGAGCTAGGCGTATCTTTGAAACCTGACAGGACCTTGAGGAGCACTACTAGTTAGTCCCTATCAATCACAGTCATGGACTTGATGTGAACTTGGCTTGTGCTGACCTGCCCTTCTTTGACACGGCCTGGGCATGGTCTGGGGCAGTGGGCAGGACCCTCTTCCCAGAAATCAGCATAGCACCCTGGCTGAATATCTGGATGCAAGTTGTGCCTTTCCAAGGCCAGAGAGTGGGTCTGCCCTGGTTATAGTTCACTTTACACATACATTTTCCAAACCACATTTGCTTCCCTCTCACTGGAAAGTAAGCTAAAAGGCTCTTATTCTTTTTCTACAGTAAAGATTAATATTATTATTTTTTTATTTCCTTCTGTTTCATGTTTTAGCTCATTGAATAATAGAAAAATCCCTATTACTTTATAATAGACTCATAATAAGTAGCTTTTGCAATTGATTAAGTACCTCAGCTTCGCTCTTGTGTCAATCAATTGCAGCATATGGTTATTGCTTCATATACTGCTCCAGTGGAGTGGATCATTTACCATATAAAAAACTTCAGCCCAACTGTGTCTGCCATTTTGGTTCTAGACATCAACTTCTTTTATGGTTGTGTTTTCCAGGACTATGGAACAAGAATCATAACGTGTTTTGTGATCATGGGAATACAGAAAACAGGAGTGAAATGCATAGTGACCTACTTTTATGAAAATAATTGGAGCATATCACATATGTTTGTAACATAGAAAGCATATTAATATTTATGAGGAAGTACCTTTACTTTTGAGATAAATTAAAAAAAAATATTGGGGTTTTTTCCTGGACCAGGTCTCTGATTTAAAACTAAACTATGTCGACTCTAATTAAAATAATTATAGTTTAGAAAATTACTTCAGATTAACTGTAATATGCTTAACTGAGAGTATGGGTCTCATCAAATTTCTTCCATAATATCTTGATGAAAAAAAATTTAAGGAAACCTGAAACTATCAAAAATTATATTTTCCATAATTTTTCACTTTAATGTCTTCAAAACCTTAAAAATAGTGATGATTTGAGTTCCATAGTCAAAACATTTCTTTTGTAAAGAAACATGAATCAGAATATAATTTTTAAGCTTAGCCATGTTTATATGCATGAGTGATTATTGCATAAGGAGATTAATAATAAATCACAGAGAGATTTATAAATAAGTTATCCATGGGAAAGTGAGCTAGTGCTGCCAATTTACTCCTTTACTTTGTACACATTGGATTGTCATTAAACTATTTAGTTATAAGCTATTTAGTATTTAATTCCATATACAGCCATTTTATGAATCTAAGTAATAGATGTGGTGAGCTGCATAGCTACTGCTCACTGGCTTACATTGCAACAGCTTTACTTAGGAGACTCACTGGAGCTATCCACCTGAGAAGACACATATATATATATATATGTGTGTATCTCCATGCGCTCACTGTCATTCAGATTCTTGCCTTGACTTCAGCTGAAGTTGCGTCAAACCTCGAGTCAGTAGCTACATGGTGCTTAAGTTTGCCATTTGCCAGCTACTACTGGAAACTTCATTAGATTTCTACACTGAAAAAAAATAGATTTTTTTCACTATAAATTGAATGGAAGTTGTCCTGATTATGTGGAAAAATGTGATGGGTATTGCTAAGGTGGTCATAAAAGTTCTCTAGCTAAAGACATTATCCATCAGCATTAGGTCTAAATCAGAATCATCTTTCTATCTATTTTTGTGAGTGTTTATTGGCCAGGTACTCATTCTGCTCACTTCTTTGAAGGTATTTGTTATTAGGGAAGTTGAAGAGCAGCAACAAAAAAAAAAAAAAGAAGAAATTGAGAGTTATGTAAATCATACCACACAGCTGTTTTATGATGCTATCAGTTTGAGAAAGGGGGAGAGAGAAGACAGGAAGGCTTTTTGAATCTAATCTTACATCTTCCATCTGTTGTAGCATATGACAAGAAGTCAAGCATCTGAACTTTTAGGAGCCATTATGGATCCTTGGCATAGATCTGCCTCTCATCGTACAGCCAGTGTTGATATTTCCACTGATTGCACTGATTGACTGTTGTGTCATATTATCCCTGGCCTTTCTGACTCCCTCACTTCGGGGGATATCAACACTAGTAATCGTCAGGCAGAGCTCAATTGATTATCTTCAGAATTTTCTCTGGCTATTGACCATAATGGAAAAAAATTGTGCCTCTGAATTATTCAGAATGAAAACATACACAGAAGAAATCAATAAGGCACATCTGATATTAAAGACAAATTAAAGCAGGCAGTATAATGTGTCTTGGGGCACCTGCTACATACAAAGAAGAAAGCATTTTAGAGGTAAAGAAGACTATTTTCCTTCTTTCTTTTCATTCTTTTGTGAGTATTATATTTTAGCTGTCAAAATTAACATCTTTATGAATTAGGACATTAAAGGTTTCTTTTCAACTCATTCTTTGTAAACGTTAGAATTTAACTTCAGACTCTAGCACAGTAATTCCTTCTTTGTATCCCCACAGTCTTTTTAACTTAAATGTAACATGCCATGCTGGAGGGATAAAATTACAGAAAAATGTTCAGGTCAGAAAAATCACATTAACAAATATCTAGAGCTAGGCACTGAGCCTCTGAAGGCTTCGAAAGTGTTAGAGATTAAACTAGTGAAGAAAAATGTGCCTCTCTCAGAAATATCTAATATATTAGCAGTGGGAAAATGTCTCCTATATCAATCACAGATACAATTTTAAAAAAACTATGAAGGAGGGATGGCTTGTTTTTTGAGTGCAGTATAACTGAGGAGGTATGCAGGTGTTTATTCTGAATTTCTGATTCAAAACAAACTACATGGAGAATGGTGATGTCGTGGGTGTCATGTATCATTCCTGGTTTTCCATTGGTAAGATTCAGGATTTGGCATCATTAGAACATGCTCTCATTTCAAATCTGTTATGAATGTTGCAAATTTCTCAGCAAGGACTTCAGAAAGATGTACTGTGTCTGTAGTTTGAAGCAATCAAGAGAGCACTACTCAACACTCTTGTGACAATGGGCAGCATCAATAAGCAAGCTGAACATTTCTAGCGCTCACTAGGAAATCTATAGTGGGATTTGATTACTTTCCACTTCCCCTCATGGAATAATACTTCTTTTCAGTATTATTCCACTGTCTTTTTCATAGTAAATTTTCATTTATGTGGGATAAAGAGGTGTGACCAAAAAAAAAAAAAATATATATATATATGTGAAGAAAATAAAAGCAGTATAAAAATGTCTTCTAAGGAATCAGACCCCTTCCTCAAAGTATGAAAGAAGGGTAATCAGTGCTGTAGTAATTAATGTTCACAGAAAAGACAACCATATCCAGGATGATACAACAACCCCCAGGAATGAAAGCATCGAGTTCTCATCGAGCTAGATGGTCTTTCAAAGAACTTGCACAACTGGAATTTGTTTCTACTCTTCGCTGAAGTTCAGACTGGCTGTTGTTGAACCCTATAAAAATAAATGGGTTTTTATTCAGGCTTTTGGGGGATGGAGTAAAATATAAAAGGAGCTGAAGCTGGTGTATAGAAGGAGAAACCCAAATTATTTCTGCTATTAGTCTTTCTTTGGCTTGAAAATGTGAAATGGCTTAAGCTGTTAATACATTTTTACTGCAAGAGGTAGGATTTCTAAAAATATAAATTATTGAGAGATGCAGATAAAATATTTAAAGCTACTTAGTGTGTTAGGTGCCCAAGTTCTCTTGATCTCAATGGAAAATAGGCACCTAAGCTGCTTAGCTGTTTAGAAAAATCATTCTAGCATTCCATCCTCCCATATAAACACCTAAATACACCTGAAAGTCTGGCAAAAAATGTACAGTGAGCTGGGGAGGGACTCTACATCATGGCTGGAATTCTTCCTGTCTGATTTTACGTGCTAGGCAGAAATTTAGGACAGTTTTTTAAACAGAAGTCTTTAATGGCATCAGAGATGTTACAGGGTATGTGGGACAACTTCATAAGATTGCCATATATGATATAGGACAGAAGAAAACTTATGTCCTTCTGGTATCACAGGTCAAGAGTATAAGGGAGAGTCTAGGCTTTTTCAAATGGGACCAGACGTGTGTGTTCAGGCAACTGACTTTCATGCTGAGGTGCCTAGCCTAACTTAATGTGTATGGCTCTGCTCACGTTTCCAGATCAGAGAGTGTTTCTCAGGTCCTGAATCTGGCAGAGTGTCCACGTGGTGTGGCATCTCCTCGTTGGCAAGGTTTGGCAAGGAAACCTGTGACCAGGAACTGTGGGAGGACTACTACTGGTAAGTCTCAGCATGGTCCAGGACACTCTCCTAAATCTCTTCACTGGTAGGACCTGAGGCAGGCAGTTGAGATAGGTAAAAATGTGAGAAGCAGGAGAATCCACCTGGAAAGGTGGATTGGGTTTCACGCTTAAATTGCAAAAGTTGAATTCTGCTCTGATTTGGTGCTTATGAAACCACAAATTGTAATAGTGGCTGATGCTGAACCATAACTAAAACAAAGCTTAGGAGATTTTATCCCACGTTCAGAAAATGGTATCCCATATTGACAATGTGTGGTTGTTGGTTCCCTCTTCATGTTGCTTGAAATTGCCTTCTTTTCTTATTTCATTATCTGAAATGTAGTTATGCCATGATATCCTGTGGCATCCCCGTGAAAAAATGTTTCTAAAATCTATGCTACTATGTTTAATGTACACACACACAAAAATAGATGTCTCTGTTTTCTACTTGATCCATCAATTGAATGAAGTTTTTCCATTGTGACTAAACTTTTTGCTCCTGAAATGGAGGAAGCGATATCACATCACACACATTCAACCCAGTGACAGGGAATTACTGAAATTCCTGTTCCTGTAAATGAGAATTCTGACTATTGAACCAAGTAAAATATGGCAAATTTTATATTCTATGAAACTAGTGGGAACTGCTTTGCAAATCTTCTCTTGAAACTATTTAAAGCAACTTCACACACTGTTAAAGTCTCCTGAAGCTTTTGTGTTGCTCAGCTAGATCCACATTAGCACGCCAAGGATGGATCTTTTACAGAGATGAAATTCTAGATATTGTCCCCATGATTACTGCCACACTACTGTCTGCGGGAACACCAGTTCCAAGGCATAGATCACAGGACTGGTATAAAGACTTTTTCCATCACAAACCCAGTGCATGTGTGTGTGTAAAATGTGTCTGC
Organism: Coracias cyanogaster; assembly: GCA_033124195.1. Lineage (NCBI taxonomy): Eukaryota > Metazoa > Chordata > Aves > Coraciiformes > Coraciidae > Coracias > Coracias cyanogaster. The sequence continues at coordinate 12,917 of JAVSBS010025084.1, read as the reverse complement.
ATTCTCTGTATCAAAACTTGCTATTGCATAGAACACAATTTGATATTTTTTCTTTACACAGATGAAGAGGTTTTTTCTCAGTATATTATTTTTATGTGGACATGTGTTCCTCTGTGAAACAGTAAGACAGGAATAAAGCTACAGCAATATTTACAGAGAATTGCAAGCATTGGAAAAGGAATTAAATGTGAAAGAATAAAAAAAAGCAATAACGTATGTAAGCATGGCCCTGAGTAAAAGAGCTAAGGGACTAGATGCTTGGCTCCTTGCAATTCCAATCTGTGTTGTTGTCAGAGCAGAGATGTTGAAGAGGTGCTCTTTGATCTGTGGCAGAAGGATGTGAAAACAAAGTTAGAACAGGTCAAAGCAAAAAGAGAATATGGCAGGAGTGATCTCAGTGGTTTTAAAATATTTTCTATACTGAGTGAGAAACTATCTCAGTTTGCTCCTGACATCTCTTTTAGAGTGACCAATGAGGCCTTGTCAAAACAAACACCAAAAGTCATTCTGGAAGTAGTTCACTTTGGCTGACAGTATAGATAAGACTATAGGCAAATTTGGTTCTCTCTGTCCTACACAGTCTTCCAACACTAGTGCAATTGGCTTTATATCCTCGGGCAACTCAAGCCCTATCTAAAGTATGTGACAGGTATTTCCACATCATGGTATGAAAACACCACCTTGCTGGACTGAGACATATTGTTTTGGACAATCTGAGCTGAAAAAAACCCCAAAGTGTAATTATTATGTTCCATAGTCACAAGGGCAGCACATGGAGCCCAAACAACTGCAGGACCAAATGTCATGCATTGTGAAGGTGGCCTGTTGCCCTTAAGGGATTTATTCCTTAGCATAACTGATGCAAACCATTCTGTACCATAGAAGGGACAGGATGATGCTCAGGAGTGGCTATAGTGAGCAATGCGTGTGTAGCATATGTTGTCTACATTCTTGCAGAGGAGGTGGAGACAATCACTCAAGTCTTGATAATACTGTACAACACACCTGTCTCATGCCCAAACCCCAATGTTTCATATATTCCTCTACCTGTCTTGTCTTTATTATCTGGCCAATACCTCTCCCCATGGGGGAACATGGGGTTCAAATCCCATGTGAAAGTCCTGGGAATCTTCATATCCTGTTTCTCAAGTACTCATTACCTTATGCACTATAAAAAGAGTCAACATATTCTTCTGTTTCCTTCAGAATAAAAACCTAACTCTAACTGGAAACCTATACTAGGAGCTGGCTTCAGGATTATAAATGCTGTATAGATGTGTGTTTCCCTTCCTTATCCTGCTGGATAAGCAGTAAGATCGCTAGAGGTTTTAATTGCCATGCTAATCTTATACCCCATTTGTGATCTTAGCCTATAAGTTTGCCGTGAAACTATTTTGAATAACGCGAGGATCATAAATTTTGGACAGCAAAAACAGGCTAAGTGATAGGCTTAGTTTCCTTTTTTGTTGCACGGCTAAGTTATAGTAAATGAAATATAAACTGTGTGGAGCAGTGTCAGATAATGAACAGCCTTCACCCTGTACACTTCTGAAAGCTGAGAGAGGAAGCTCATAGAAGTGCATCCTTTCTTCTGCTCCCCACAACAATCATTGCTGGCAACAGTCAGAGGCAAAATAGATAAGTATTATGTGTAAGTAAAGCAGCCATTTAAAATATTCTTTATAGACTTGTGGAATTGTAAAACCATGAAGTGTGAAAAAAACCCCATCCCTGGTATAAAAGGCATATGGGATATAGTTGTCTCTGTAAGAGAATATTGTGGAAAATGCTAATGGAAGAAGTACAATTTTTATCTTTTTTATCTAAATATGCTCCTTGTCCCTATTTAGTGTATAAAGTGTGTTTAGCCAGTCAGCAAAATAAATAAACAAACGTAAAGTTAGGTAACAATTCTGAAGAAAGCTTCTGCTGAATCCTACCAGCTGCCTAGTCATTGGAAACATTTCTAGGGTATAAAACATAAGCTTTAATACAATTCCACATATAGAGACACGCTAAACACCAACAACAGAAGACTGAGTTGCAAGTCTTACTATGTTTTATTCATGCCAGTGTAAGTCCATTGCTGGTGATTTCTGAAGAAGTGATACAAAAATATATTACAAGGAACAGGAGGGGTGGAACATTTTTAAAGTAGTCTATTAAAAATTATTTCAGAACTGACTGTTTGAAGTGCTTTGAAAATGTGTTGGATTGTTGCTACAGAGATATTTTTCTGTTACATGGGAAGGGATATTGCTTGGCTGCTTTAGTGGGGTACTGCAGACATTATCTAGCTACAGAACAGTAGTAATGATCTACACCAAGGGCATAAACTGCATGTTGCAAGCCTAAATGTAAGGTGCTTGAAGATGAAAAGTAAACTGAAGACCTGTATAGTATTTCAATAAAAAATTTCTGATACAGTGTAATGATCTTTACCAATATGGTTATTTGTGCTCTGCAAACTCCCTACTATCCTGCCCCAGGAATGATGTTGTCAGTTTTATGCAGTTTTATGTTTTCATAAGAAGAACTATATATTAAAAAAATAGGTGTCAGTAGAATAAATCACATTGAAGACATTTTCATCCATGACTTAAAACAGTGTTCTGGGGCAGTTAGGAGATAATCCTACTATTTTATCAGCTGATACAGTGTTGGTGCCTACAGAAAATTTAAGAAGGGAATTTGTTAATTAAACATGATTATTACTATCTTCAGAAAAGAAACAATACTTTGGGAATATTTCTTTATTATTTACTATTTAGCAGTTAAGAAAAATCCCATTTAACAATATGTAATTGCTAAAAAGTTGTTATCAAGCATAGTAGTTGGGGAAAAAATTAACTGAACTGAGAAAACATAAATGACACTTCTGCCTTTAACAGACAGGAGGAACAGTCCAGAGTGAAGGGAACATCTGCCCTCAACAGTTACATAGATGTATTGCTAAAATGTCAAAAGTAAAATTGATCTTGGAAAGAAACCAAAGGATGACATAATTGGTTTAGTGATTCCAATTTACAGTTGGTTTAGTGATTCCAATTTGCAGTCTGAATTGGAAATGGTAAAAAGAATTATGAAAGCACAAAAGCAAAAGTGGTTGTAATAAAAATAAATAAATGAGGAGAAATTTCCTGAATTTTAAATGGTTTAACTTCATAGGCTATTAGTTTTATGACTTTTTCTGAAACCAGAGAAAATGAGGCAAATCTTGTGACTGTTCCTTATTCTTCTTCATTCCAAAGTTCTCGTGCCTCTGTTTACAAAAATTCATCACTGCTAGGTTCCATAATTCCTTTAAAAAAGTTGAGCTAGACAATGTATGTACTAATTAAAAAACATCGGTTTGCAAAAATAATTAGTTTAAAATGAACACTATGCTTATGTGGCTTTTCATGACATCCATCAAAGCTCCATATAAAAGTTTATATTATGAACTAACTATTCTCTGTCCTGTGATTAAAGGGCACATGATGACCTCATGAACCACCCTTTAGACTTCCAGTGCTTCTGGCTTTAATATTCTGTGCTAGATTCACAAAGCTCTTCTACAGATGCTAAGCGTTCAATCCTGAAGGCTCCACTTCATCATCAGGTAATTAGTATTTTCATTAACTTGCTTATTGTCAAGGAAAATGAGCCTTGATCATCTAATTTTTCCTCAATGAGTTGAATATTGTAATATATCTATAATTAATGTGTTTTATGCCACAAACGTGTAATGGAGTGGAAATCTGAGCCTGCTCCCAGCAGTCACTGTCAGTAAATGTTTGATGAATAAACAGAGACTTTCTAATGGGAAATGGTGGCGACTTTTATAAGCAGACACAATAAAGACTTTATTAACATACTTAAGAAGCATTCTGGGAAATAGAATTGAATGCATTATTACTGTAGGCTCCTTTTGTGAAAAGTAAATTTTACTGTCCCCATAACAAATGTTTGCTTGTTTGATGTAACTTGTAGTGTCATTCTTTTATGGGGCATCTTTCAGTGTAAATCTGTGAAGCATTTTAAATTCCCTGTAGGTCTATGATTTAAAGAAAAAAAAAATCCCTCTGAAATTTGTATAAACTAATTGCTTATACACCTGGCTGTAATAGAAAAAGGATAAAAAGAAAAAAAAACAACACCTAGCGGATATCTGAAAAATGAAATTAAAGTGAAAATCTTGTTAAAATGAAAATGTAATGTAGGTGTTCAGAAGCTGGGAGTGGAATGGTAGATCATTCGCAACACTGCATGTGCTGTAACTAAGACTAAATATGTCTTTAAAATGCATTAATGACCAGTTCCAGATGTAATATCAACCTGCTATCATAAAGATCCAGGAGTGTCTCAGCGCTAGTCAGAAACATATTTAACCTCTTGACTGGTTCCAGAATGGAAGGAAAAACTATACTGGCTCAGTTTTCAGAGATGTGTCATGTACACAGCTTGTGCTACAGTCAGTGATGGCCACACAGTGTAAAAACATAGCCTTCAGAAAAAAAGAATGTCTTTTCCCTTTTAATTTTTATTTATTTATTTAGCCAGTGTGGTGTTTGCCTTCCCAGAACACACTGTATCTGGGGATGAGCAACTTATCTAAGCAAGAAAGATACTTGGATCACATCTACTGCTCTTACCCATCTAAGTGCAAATTCGATGTCCTGATTTGCATTCAATTCAGAAGACTTCTGTGGCATTGATGTCATGATGGAGAGGGCAGGAATAAAAAGAGTAGAGGAGAAAGGATAGGGAGTTGGAAGCAAAGAGAAGATTCACCTAAAAGTAAATTAGACAGGACAGTGAAAGTAAGAAGGATGGCCTGTGGCTGTTTCTTCTCTCCACAATCCTGTAATGGGAGCTTCAAAAACTCCCTCCTCTGAGCCACCAGCATCAGCCACCAATACTTTCAGTGAGCACCTTTGATACCCAAAATCCCTCTTTGACCAACTGACAAGGCACAAGCACAAGCTGGGAAAGGCTCCCACACCTTCTGCCTGGCCATGAGCGGTCCAGAGAGTGTTGGCAGGGTCAAAGTCCAGAGCATGCTCTGAGACAAAAGTTGTAGAAATAACCATGGGGAGCTGGCTCTGTTTCACAAGTCTGAATGGAAACTTGTCAGCTATACCTTATGGAGAGGATTCAGCACACCTAGGATGTGAAGCATCTGTTCTAATTTAGATGTGTACCTTAAGATTTCTGAATCAAGCTGTAATTAATTCTTTCAACTTCCTTGTCTGATTTTGAAGGCAAAAGTTTTAATTTTATGTTCTTTTAAGATATTTTAAACACTATTTTAAAATTTTACATTGTCTAGGAAAAAAAGTGTGATGGGCCACATATCATTATTTAATAACTTTAATTCCATAAGGAAAGTTGGTTTTTGCTTTTTATTCCAGTTTGGTGGAATAAGGGTCAAAATTGTCTTTGGACTGATTTTTTTCATTTTGAAATTGCTCTGGTAGATATAAAACCAGAAAACTGAACTTTTGATAGTAAATCCCAAGACAGAGTTATTTTATAGATACCTCTAGAATTCAGAAAATAATTACCTATTCTTGTGTGTTTTAACGACCAAATGTGATGTCTATTGGGTCTACATTTAAGTTAGCTGTTAAACCAAGAGCTATAAATGGAAGGGTACTATCCTGTTTAGATTGTGATTTATCTCATCTATTGTAGATGTCTGGAACAAGCCAGATGTATTTCAATCTAAAAATGTGTATTTCTCATCACCTCTTCACTAACTTTAAGGAGAATCAACGATGAGTCACTCAGATATTGAAGTCTACTTCATAGCTACTTAGACTCAACCTAAATAAGTCTCCCTTTGTAAACAAACTGGTCAAAACAGGAATCTTACTGTTTAGAATAATAATTTAGAATGTCAGAGGATGAAGTTATGAGACTGAAGTTGATTTTTTTTTAATGATGGTGTAGGCCAGACATTACTTTTACTTACTACAGCACAAGAATTTACATTGAAGGTGTTCAGCAGGGGTAAGACTGAGAAGAGCTTCTGTGGGAAATTTTAAATTTGCCTACAAGGTTTTTCCAGTGGGCAAGTTCTCCATTTCTCCTAAAAGAGATTTAGTCAAATCAACTTGTGGAAAATAATGTTATGAATATTAAGTAATATGGCTGAAACTTGTGTTAATTCCACCTCAACTTAGACACCTAGATGGGGGTCCAAAATGAGGTATATAGTCACCACAGCTTCATCTGGAAAAGACCAACATCTTCATATCCAGTCCTCTTATGCAGTGTATTTGCCTCAGCTCTTGCTATTTACACGTGGGAGTGAAAATATTCTGAGCTCTGAAGTTTGATAACCATGACCTCTGACAAGTGTAATTTAGCTATAAAGGTCAAAAAATAAATATCACACTGTCTGAAACTCCTAGGTTTAAATTTATTTTTTTTTGGGTAGTATGGTTAAGTCAGAATTGCAATTTTTATGTTTTATTTTTTATATTCACTGTCCGTTGCAACTATTCAGATGGATGAGGTTGTTTACAACAGAGAGAAAAAAGAATATCAGAATCTTAAAATAAAAACTGCAAGAAATAAATGTTTAAGATATTTTAGTGCTTTCTGGTTTCATAAACAAAACCAACTAATTCAAAAAGTGGTCCAGTTTTCAGAATCTCAGAGGAAAGAAAGGTTTGCACACTTCAAGTGCAAGAAAACAAGTAAAATTTTGTGACATTTCAGTCTTCAAGCCAGTGTGTTTGGTAGAATTTGGATGGTTTTGAAAATATCGGGAGTTTTGGCAGGGTTTTTTATGGCAGCCAGGATTATATATGTTTTCTCCCATTCTGGTATGTGGCAGCATCCTGTACAGTATGGGAAATACCTTAGAATTTACTTTGTACTTCTCTTATCTGAAAACATATTATTTTGTATCAAATGCAAAGAAGGAAGAAAGTATTTTGCAGGCCAGGGTTAACTATTACAACCACAGAGGAAATTCAGGTACCTCCTTTTTTCCCCCTAGAACTATGTAAGTAGAAGACAGCAGACCACAGAACATCATCAGCACAGACTGGAAGTACAGTACTGTTTTCCATTATGCTGCTATTGATCTCAATATCTACATCTTTTTTTTCTAGTTGACACTATCATTACTGAAACTAATATTTGATCCTGTCTTCTAATAAGAGAGGCATATTTCTATAGACTTCACTGATCTTACCTATTTTTCTAGGACTACCTGATATTTGGTAAGATATTTATCTTTGGATTGGATGTTTGAGCTTCTCCAAAAATAAATTATTGAAAGTGCAAGTTAATGACTTTTATGAAAAATCTTAATTAGAAATAGATGAAACAAACATGGCAATGAAAAACCTAAGTAATATGCTGTTTTCTATTTCACTGCAAAAGGACAGAGAAGAAAAAGAGGTTGGCAAAATAATGCATATAAAGGCCAGATATCTGTGTCCTGAGGCCATTAGACACTTCCTTAATGGACTACAGAATGTGTAAAATAATTAATCATGGGGAGAAGGTATTGCCAGGGTTAGAGATGGGGTCTTCAGCTTTTAATGGAAATGCTCTGTGATTGAGCTGGGAAAAAAAACTTCTGTAGTTAGAAGAGGAGGGTATCCGTTATACTTAACTCATAATAGTTTAGGAGCACAATAAAATGCCAGACATGGTTCAGCACTTTTATTTTGTGGGGTATTAAAACTATATATAATACAGGAAAAGTACAAATATACGGTGAACTACTCTCCATGGTAGTGTTCACAAATTTCAGCAGAAGGAATGCTCAAAAGGTTAAACTCAGACTCTCTGGGGTCAGATTTATTCCCTCACTAGCAATACATCTCCCTGACTAACCTTTCTGTATATACTTAAAAAAAATACGGTGTATTTTCTACCTGCCTGTTTGATAGGTTGCTGAGATAGAGTGAAAATGGAGCATTTTATTTATTTCTTTGCTAGAGGCCTGAACAGAATGAGCATATTTTAAGATTAAAAAAAGAAAAAAAAGGATTGGTTTAGTATTAACATGCAAATTTTACTGTCAAAGAACAGCATTAAGATTAAGACTGGAGAACTTCAAAGAGAAACACAGTTAAGGTTACTTATGCTCATGAAATCTAAATCTGTCCCTCTGGTGGAGACACATTATGGTACAGTCTTAGGTAATGTGTTCTGGAATCTATATTTTTTTCACAAGATACCTTCCTTATTTATTGTATGGGTTGAACAGTGTTCACTATTTGAGCAGATCCTTTACATTTTCTGCCGTCCCCAGAGGTCAACAAGTGAATCTAACCATTATTTCTTCTGTGCTTTTTCAATCGCTCATCCAACAGTTTGGGTGTTCAAAATGGAGGTGCCTAACATCTACATTGTATTTGGAGCTTGAACACTGTGCAGCATGCAGGGATGCTACTCAGTACTCCCACAAATTGAACCGAGGGCCTTCAAACTGGATGCTTAGAAAATAAGAGTACATGCCACTGAAAATCATACAGCTTGGGAGTATTAGTCAACAAAAGAATGATTATTAGCCAATAGGCTTGAAAAAGCAAGATACATCTAGCTATGCAGGAAATTTGTTAGAAGGAGCATAGGAAACATTTAAAGGTTCTCATCTGAATTGTTTGGTACAGGTCAAATTATACACAGTGAAGAATAATTAGTTCAAACTGAAATAGTGACATAGAGCGAATGACTTAGTTATACACGTTTCACTTGTCTTTGCACTTTCCGAGTCTGCTTAGAATCAGAAACACGTGGATTGAAATGTGCCCAAAAAGGAAATTGTTAGGGGTCACCAATAGTCAAATAAATATTTTAAGAGAATCTAGACTTGTGAGATTTCCAGTTCAACTAATCCAATCTATAATTATACTTTAAAGAATCTAAGTTCTGTCAGTATTCAACATTTTTGAGGGGTTTTATTGAAACATTAGCAGTTTGATTCCACTCAGGAAAAGTAAGTTTTAAATGAGTCAGTTAAGGAGAAAAAAAAAGAAAGTAACAATATGTGTATGAAGCAGAGGAAAAAACATTTTTATGTAGCCAAATTAAGGTTCACATTGAGTGTCAGGTTGCACTGATTAGACTGAGAGAATGTATGAGAGGGGTTGGCAACAGGACGTAGAAGTATTGTTAACATTGCTTTTCAGCTTGGGCAAGATATTTATCCCATTCAGCACTACCATCTGAGTAGGACTACAGGAGTCCTAATCCTCTACAGTAGCTCACATCACTGTACAAGCAAGACTCTCTTGTAGACAGAGTCAAGCACAGCATCTTCAGCGACTGCATGTTTCTCAGTCCTGCTGCTTTTAGATGACTTCTGAATGGAAAGAAGGAACTGGCTGCCAAGAAGGAGTCATGTGGAAGATACTAGGAGGATTTCACTGGGAGGAAAGAGTGGGTGAAAAATATTAAGGCTCTGTATCTGAAGAAAATTGAACTCTAATAGAAAGTAAAAAGAGCTGGACTTCTGCCCACACAAGTTAATGGGAGTTTTAACATTCATCAGCAGCTGTAGTGTCAGGCCTCTGTGAATTAACAAGGGCTGGAGCACAGGAGAGAAGTAAATAGGCTGCCCACAGGAGTAAAGCTGTTTGTGCCTAAGGGTATGACCGTGCCATGATTTGCCGTGTGTATACATATTCACACTAGCTTTAATCTAGATTGAATGGATACTACTTAGGGTGTCTAAGGCTGTGACAGCATATACTTCAGCACAGGCTACACAAGCCTGCAGAACACCCGCGCACTTTCTCAAGCAGCTGCTGTCCCCTGGAGCGTGTGTTGCTGCAGCATTACTCAGACATAGCTGTATCTCCTCCAAGCATCACTCTCCAAACTACTTCTGGTATGATATAAATGTTTGGAGGCTCTGGGCTTTAGATGAGGGGTGTTTCTGCACCTCTACTGTACGGCTGCAGAGTAGATAGCTGATGTTCAGATTTTACAGCACAAAACCTATACCACGATGCTCTGTTTCCAGTATACTGATATGCCACTAAATTATATTATAATAAAACAAGTATGCATGAGTGTGTATGTAACTGCTTGAATTCCTAACAAAACAGAAATATAAAGGAGAAGTTAAAGGTACATACAGCCCTTAAGTGCAATGGGTTAAGCTGCAGTGAGGAGGAAGGAGGTCAGGTGTCTGAATGTCACCAACTGTGGCCCAGTGATAGACAGGCTGGGGCAGTGGAGGCGAGAAGAATGGTCATATGATGGTAGTTGAAGTGTCAAGAGGGTACAATTTATTGAAAAGCAGATTGCAAAGGAGAAAATCCTTCCTGCATATTATTAGTGCTATTGATTGATTTATATAGTGCATTTCTTAAGCAAAGCTCTTTATAGAATTACAAACTATTAAAGCTGAGTGAATAACTTACAATGAATAATTTATCCCATGAATTTAACCTTTCTTTCTGCTCATGAAATAGCCACAAAGACATCACTATTTCCTTAATTATTCAATGAGTTTTTTAATGAACTTTTGAAACACAATGAACTGATCACCAAGAATGTTCTAATTAGGCAAAAGATAAACAAGGTTTCTTTGAGTCCTGATTGTTTTGAGTCAACCAAACTTGTGGCTAACAAAAGCATGTGCACTATCCTATGTAAATCTGGTGGCTTGCAGTACGTGCCTACCACACAGTGCAGCACTTTGTAGAGATAGCTGAGCTGTCTCTGAATAGACAGTTTTAGGACAGAAAGCATGAGAGCTGCGGCAATGTGGAGCTCTAACCCTGCTCTATCCATCCCTGAGTGGCAAGTCTCAACATAGCACAAGACTTACAGCTACTACTTGGGGATGCTCACAAGTGTGGGTACGTGGAGCTGTAGCATCTTGTGGAGATGGAGGAGCCCCTCTGGAGCCCCTCCTCAGTGTTGTGCAGCTCAGGAGTACCTAGAGATACTCCTCATACACATCACACCAGCTGGTGATGCACCTGGATGCTGGGTTTTTTTTATGAAAACCTGAATCCATTGTGATTCAGCATAACGCACATGGAATATTTTTCCCTGACAGGATAGGTATGTAAACCTCTGAATTTCAAAGCTGTCCTACTCTAAAATTCCTCTTCCATGAATATTCAGGTACATAGCATGCAAGTCTGTTATTTGACTTATTCTTGCCAGGATAGCTTAATTCCATAAATGTTGGCAGAAAGTAAACATGAAAGAAGAGAGAACTGCAAAGTGTGGCAGCTGGAGAAGTTGTGCACTGTACACTTGCCCCACAAACCATCAAACCCTTGGAATTGTTCTGATTCATTTATATTAAATATCAGTCATCCTGTAGGAAAAAGAGACTAAACAGTAATAGGAATAGCAGAAGCACTATCCAGTAGTCTGGGGAGAAGACTATGTCTTCTGAAAAGTTGTGGGAATTGAGGTTTCATTGGGAAATATAAGGAGGACTGCATAACAGCTTATATTAACCTATCATCTCTTATGCAGCCATAATTTTTGAAGGCTGGGGTAGGTTCTAAAGTTATAGGTAAATCCTCACTATCCTACATTTTAGCTCATTTCCTTTCAGGTTATGCTACAGGACTTTAAAAAACTGTTTCACAACTGAAGTTTCATGCTGCACAGGTGGAGAAAAATGAACTTCCAGCATAGCTCTTTGTTCTGGCAATGGACAGTCCCTTTTTAATTACAGAACAAACTTTGAGACATTTCCACTACTACTGTATTCTAATGCAGTGGCAAACAAGACTGAGTAATGCATTTTGGAGGTTCTACTGAGTGTGTTAGTGTTAATACCTTGAATGTGGCAGCAGATTGATAGTTCACCTGTAACAGCACAGTGCAGTCTTTGAATGGAGTAATTTAAAACAAGTTATTAACAATATCTACAGACTTTTTAAAAGAAGAACTTGATTTGGTATAAGGAAGTACAGCATCCTACTCTCAGATCTCTACTGAACTTCCAGATGGAGACTGTCTAAGTTTTTATTTTTCTTTGTTGACTCTGTATTTTTTGGATTTGGGACTATAATTTTACTGAAAAATGGCATTGCTTGCTCTGAGACCTGTTTCTGTCAGCTGTTTTGGCAGGATCAGAGGAGCTCTTTTAGAATGAAATCCCAGTGGTTAGGTCCATATCTTAAAGCAGTCATGGGGTGCAAACACTAGATTTCTTCTGGATGAAAGGAAACCAGGGGAGCTCTTGGATTGCTCCAGGCTTCCATGGGATGGAGAAGGTCCAATGCAACGCCCTCCCCCTGGGTGAGTATTAAGTGAATTTCAGGTTCTCAGCAAGAATTGTTTTGATCTATAAATCCATTCCTATTTGTCCACACTAATCAATAGTTAGATATAGGCTCAGTTAAGGAAAAGGCCAATAGCCTAACTTAATTTCAGTTTGAGGCAGTCTGAAGGTCAAAATTAAAAATATTACGCAAACAGAGATAAAACAGAGTTCTGACTTCCTGATGAGGTTTAAACCTCTTGTATCAGTTTGTTCTTACCTTTTAAGTAAGTATCTATACTATACAATTTTCCTAAAACACATGCTAATTATGAAAATGTGTTGTTCTCATCTTAGGAAGCTAAACAATCTCTCTACCTTCATAATATTTAAATAGAGAATTAGATCATTCTGGATACCAGATCACTGTGCACTTCAGATGTTTAACAAATGTTATGAGTGTAAGTATGCATCTCAAATGTATATTTATATTGTTGTGCATAGAGTAATGTGTCTTCTGGGTCCTATTGTAAACAAGCTGTCAAGCTTAACTGGGTTAGCCTGTAAAAATATCTTTCCATAAATAAATTTTTTAAAAAAACCCAACAGTCAAGCAGTCTCTTTTAATGGGCTTGATTGGAAAATACACGGCATGGCTGGGGGGGGGTGTGTGTGTCGGGGGGGGGGGGGGCGGGGGCGTGGAAAATAAAAATAAAAAAAATTTTTC